>BBXU01000221.1:0-18404 GCA_001598975.1 Parachlorella kessleri
TGGGTGTTCCCTAGGGGAAAAAGGGGAAGGGTCAGGTGTCAGTGCCTAGTGCTTCACCTGCTGACGAAGCTCCTGGGGGCCTGGATTCCTTTTGCTGCTGCCACGCCTTCAGGCTCTGCCGTGGCTAGGCAAACTGGCCCTTTTAGCCTTGCCCTTGGACTTGCGCTAGTCCCCGCCTGCTACCGGAGATGTTGACGCGCGATGCTAGGAAATGTGATGCCACCACATGCTGAGTTGTGACAGAGTATGGTGCAGAATATTTGAGGCGCAAACATGGCCGCAGGTAGCACTTTACAATGGCGTCCTGTTTCGTCATGCAGTCGGTACCTGGCCAACAAGTGCTCCATTGCGTCACGCATAGACTGCTTCATGGACATAGCTACCGATGCCTTTGGCCAGAAGCTGCGGGAGCAGGTGAGGGGTCCTTTTGATGTTTTACCTGACACATGTGGTTGTGGACGGATGGCTACAGACTTGCCTCCTGGGCTGCCGCCGCCATGCCTAATCAAGCAGTCTGAGGGTGCTTTTCCTTGGTGGGTGCACGGTACCTGATGTTCAGGTGGCTTTTCATGCAGTCTCGTTTTGCTCCCATAGACTGCTCAATTTGATTGCTGCCGCATTCAAAGCATGGTATTTGGCGGTGACCGTGCCCTGAGATGTCTGCTTTCCCAGGTTGAGGAGCGGCTGCGGTTTTACGAGGAGGGCGTGGCGCCCCGCAAGAACCTGGATGTCATGCATGAGGTGCTGGGCAGCCTCAAGGCTAAAGAGGGCGATGTGGCCGCGGCAGCAGCTGCACCTGACGCAGGTGGGCTGGCGTGGCATTGCGGTAAAAGTGTTAAATGTCACTCTCTGGTTTATTGATGGAAGCGGTTGAACTGCGAAGCCAGTCGGGATGCTGTGTCAGGGTGTTGGCTTAGGGGCAAAAGGCATGGGCAGTGGGCTGGGGCGGTGCGCTGCAGTTAGTGGCTCAAATGCGAGTGTTTCAGACGTGCTAGTGGCATGCTCAACGGTGGGCAGACGTGTTGTCGCCGCCTGTGGTTGGGAGATGAATATGACTGCTCACAGTGGGTGGATGCGGACTATGTATCCACTGGCGATGCAACTGGTGTCCAGTAGGGCGAGGCGGCAGGGCGGCCCTGTCCGCTTCTATCTGACTTTACTGTGGAGATGAAGGGGGGTTGCATTGGTGGAATTGTTTCAAGCAGCAGTGCTGCACTCTGGACACCGTCCCACCGTGGTGGTGTCGTGCGGAAGCAAGTGCTTCTGTTGATGTGTCACTCGCTACCGTCACCTGTGCAGACGGCGGCGAGAAGAAGAAAAAGAAGAAGGACAAGAAGCGGAAGGCCGAGGGCGAGGAGCAGCAGCAACAGCAGGAGGCGGAGGTGCCGCCTGCAGCAGAAGGTGGGTTCCCATTGGGACGCTGCACCCCAGGGATAAGGGATAACTTGCTGCTGGGCGTTGTGTTGACTGTGGCGGTTGCTTAACCTGTGGGTCCCTCAGTGGCACATGGCAGTGAAGGTTAGCTGCAAGAGAACTGTCAGCTAGCGGCTGGCAGTGGTGGACGCCTCATGCATTGCTAGCCAAAGTAGCGACTGGTATGGGAGGGTCTGTAAGTGGATCCGGACTGATTCGCTGGTCGCCTGCCTGAGGGGTTGGCAGGCGCTTGCATGATGGCTTTCTGGGAAGGGGTGTTGATGTGGATATCCTGGTGTGAAGCTCCAAAGCTGTAGGGGAACCCTCCACCTGCTGTGGGCTGAGTTGGACTGGCTGCTTTATGACACCATGGTGAATCCTTGGTGTAACCACCCATTCTTTTGCGGTTGTGGGAGTTATTGCAAGCAGAGGGTAGGTAGCTGTGAACTTACTGGCTGGATGCAAGGTATACATTGTATGCCTGCAGACGGTGAGAAAAAGAAGAAAAAGAAGAAGAAGAAGAGTAAGGAGTGAAGCTCACGGACAGCGCACACCACCCTGCCATGTAACTGCTTGCCTGGCGGCTGGGCTGCCGGCTGCGAGTGAGGCCCAGCCGGCGCGGCCCCGCCCCTGCCTTTGTCCCAGCCATTTTGTAGAATAATGACTCTCTCGGTGAACGTGATGTTATGGGTTCAGGTGCCGTATTGCCCTGTGGAGTCAGTGGTCAGAAGGGGTCGGCTTCAAGGCCCGCCTGGTGTTACCTTGCAGTCATGACACTAGTTGTACTTTTCCGCCCCTCCACCCTATAGCTTGTGCATTGGGCCTGACAAACACTAGACGCGCAGACCTTCCCATTCATCAGCAACAAGATTTACAGCTATAGCCGATGTGCTGGCTATCGTCGGGACATCATGCCAGTGAGATCCAATTGTAAAAGCTTTCCCAATCTTGCTGTGTACTGGGCAATTGACCTTTAAGCAGGGCTTATCAGTCGAACAGTCTTATTCTTGCAGATGGACCCACATCCACACACCCAGCTTGCATGTCGGGTTCATACCTTGCTACCAATGCTGATTACCAGTCAAATGTACTGAATGCTCAGGCGAGGTACTGCAAGCACTCCTTGTCACGCACAGCAGAAGCCACGAGAATGTACAAATACGGCAAGCGATCGGAGGCCAAGTCATGCCACGTGCCAGTTTTTCCATCCCACAATTTTCACAATAGGAGCACTAGAAGCTTTATCACTGGAGGGAGTTACTCCTGCTCATCCCAACAACCACGCAATGGTCACTGCCTCCATGGTTGCAGCCACTGATGCCCCCAGCAGCAGGCTGACCTTCGGGTGGAGGACTTCCCTCTTGCGAAAGAGTGTGCATGCCCATGGCTAGCCCCGCTTAGAAGAGGCCCAGCACCTTCCACCAGACGCTGCCGGTGGCTGCCCACAGCAGCAGGTTGATGGTTGCACAGAGCGCGCCGTACTTGAATACCTCTGGCAGCGTTAGATACCCTGCAGGAGAGCCACGGTGGAACTGGCAAGGCTTCAGCAGGCAAGCCTCGCTGCACAAAGGCGTCCATAACCTACCATATCAGTGTCCTCTGGCTGACTGCTGGCTGTCACAGTCAACAACTCAGCTTTGAATGAGGTCAAGGCTGCTAATAAGAAACGCAATCACTAGTACAAGCATGAGTCAGCTATCTGACAGCTGCGCTCTGCCCAACTCGCTCAACCAGCTGTTCGACCATTTCCCCAAGCGCTCTATGCATCGTACCTGCACCATAGTAGACCGCCGCCTGTCCAGAGCCAAAGTGGGTGATAGAGCCAAAGAGGTTGCTCATGAAGCCCAAGGAAAGCGCGGCGATGACAGCTGGCACGCCCGCAGTGAGCATCATGGCCAGGAAGGCAGCATAGAGGGCGCCCACATGGGCTGTCTGCAGGGAGCATGAACACACGAGCGGGTGGCACCCAGCCATCAGGCTGACAGTCAGCAGGCTGGCTTGATTGCTGGCAGGCAGCGCGGCACAGGAGAGGATGCTGGGCCCGCCTCCCCTGGCGACATCGAGCAAGCCAAAAACGGCCCACACCCAAGCACAGTATGCCCCAGATGGTCTCCACAGACAGCATCTGCATGTCTCCAAGGAGCCACCAGGGTGGCAGGGGAGGGAGGGATGCCCCACTGACCTGCGAGGCAAACATGTAGTGCAGTACAAAGTAGGCGCCATTCAGCAGGAAGAAGACCGGCTTCCAGCCCAGGTTGGCCGCCACTAGCTTGTTGCCGACCGCTGAGGCAAAGTGGCCGATCACCCCCAGGTTGTTCAGCTGGCCGGACATGCCCACAAGTACTGCACAAGGGGCGCAGGGAGGGGGCTCAAGTCAACTGCACAGTGGCCGGTCACTCTCCTAAGCTGCTCAGCTGGTCAGACAGGCTGAGGAGCACTGCACTGGACAGCACTGCAAGGCACACGGGTGGCCCTGATGGATTCATGACCATGCGAATGTGGCGCGCCAGAGCAGGCATGTTAAGCTACATAACAGCAGGAGAAGGATGCTTCAACCCAGGTAGGGCCCTCGCCACCTGGGCTACCTGCCCATGCATGCGCTGCCTACATACTCATTCAACCAATCGCGGCAGGTCACTTCATCTAGCAACACGCCCTATGGTGGCCCACTTCCTCACGCATGCCTTGCCTGCAAACCAGAAGAGGGTGTCCCAGGCTGCAGGGTATTGAAGGCACTCTTTCCAGTGCAGCACGCCCGTCAGCAGCAGCACACAAAGGCCCATCATAGCCGTCACCACCGCGCTAATGCCCAGCGCATCACCACACACCTGCAATGCCATGAGGACATGACACTGAGCTTGACACGGAGCGCTTGACAGCGAAGTTCAGGCTGAGGTCTGTGTACATGTTACAGAATGATATTGGCGGAGGAAGCAATACACAGCAAGGCCACAGCAGCCAAGTACCCTACTCCATTTTCCGCAGAAACTGATCGCCTTTGAGGTTGTCAGTCACAGAAAGGCTGACCAAACCGCTGACAAAAAAGAATGCCAGCTTGCCTTGTCAACTTGCCCAGGGGGCCCAGACAGATTCCCTCGGCTCTATCATAAAACTCACCCAGAGCAGCACGGCGCAGCCCATCGTGCCCAGCATGATCTTCTCATCGCGTGACATGGGTCCCATATTCTGCAGTCGCTCGCTGGCCAGCTGCACAACGAGGCAAAAGCTTAACCTCACCGACTGAGGTGTTGCACACATCACTTCGCACACATGGAATGTGCCAGCAGGGCCGCATTGCAGCTTCGCTAGAGCTTAAACTGCCCCAGCCAGCAGCAAAACAGTCGCTGCCCATGGCTCCTGGCCTTCCAGTCAAAGGTATTACCTTGGGTGCCTCTGGGGTGTCCGTAATTGTTGGCGGGAAGAGCTTATACAACAGCAGAGGCGTCAGCAGCAGGCCGAACACCGCGGGCACCACAGCCACCTGCAGGAGGTGTACGCCGTGTCATGCCACTTCCGATGTTGTAAAGAATGTAGTGCAACCCAGCACAGCACACACAGGGACCCTCTGGGGGACAATGTGATGATTGCACTCCACGCAGCAGCACCCCCGTACAAAGCCGGCGCTTCCAGACGGCATGCTAGGTGTTTCGTACCTCCGCGCACAGCAAGCCCAATACTTCTACTTTAGCAGGCCTCATGCTTAAACACACTGGCAACAGGGCAAGCCAAGAAGGGCACATACTTCTGTGTACTTCAAGCAGTACCTTAGTTATCATGAGCACCCCAGCCAGCCTAGCCTGCCGCTAAGGACTAAAAACCGCCAACACATTGCAGCAGCACACCGCCGCGACCGGCAAGCCGCGCCAGAGGACCTTGCAGACCCACCTTAAACCATGTAATCCAGGCGGAGCCGATGGTCACGCCAAGCTCGCCAGCCAGCTTCATGCACAGCAGGTTCTGCGCTGCCGCCGTCAGAAACATGGCGCTGCTGTTGACAGAGCCCTGGAACTGGGTCTGCACCAGGTAGGCGCCCAGCTTCTTGCGGGACTCGTCATCTGCGCAACAGGCCAAAAGGTGGGGAGTCTAAACCTAGGGGCGGAACCTAGCAGCTAGAGGGCAGTCTGCCTGGAGCAGAAGCGGACCCGCCTACACCTCTCTCAGGCTGCAAGGATAACAGGCGAACATACCCAGGCGAACATACCCAGGTCATGCCCCTGGTAGCAAGGCACTGGCCCACAGCACCCAGGCAACTCAGGTTTAGCATACGGTCTCCCACCAGGGTTCCCTGCCTTGCTTGCCACTGCTACCCTGCACCAGCCCGTGCCTGATACCTGATACCGCGCCAGGCTGAACTCACTGGGCTTGCTGCCAGCACTGATGGACAGAGAGCTGATGATGGGCATGAAGATGCCGCCAGCCCTTGCCGTGGTTGAGGGCATGGCGGGGGCGATGAGTGCCTCAGCCACTGACAGCCCGTAAGCCAGGCCGAGAGTGCTCTTGCCAAAGAGCTTCACAAAGATGGTGGCCACCCGCTCCCCAAGCCCTGTCTTCTCAAAGCCCTGCAGGGGATGACAGCAATGACAGTGATGGGCTCGTATAACCACTGTGGCAGATTTGTACTACCATTCTGGCGAGTTTGCAGCAAACAGAAAAGCTGCAGAGCAGGCCGACAGAACCTCGCCAAAGCTGGTGAAGGGTTGCTATGCCAACACCAACAGTGACGCAGCACCCTTTCATGGCCTACAGGTTGGGGGCTGCTTGTCCCGTACGATGCAAGCATGCTTCGGAGCTAGCAACGTGCCAGAGTGGGCTGGCACACTCCCACTGCCCACCTCGCACCACCCACACCCCAGGCACTACCAGCTCGCACCCTGGCAAAGAAGAAGGACACCACAATGAGCCAGATGACGTCATTGGTGAAGGCTGTGAAGGCAGCTGCAAAGGTAAGCGTCTTCGTGGCCACGGCCGTGGTGACAGCTAGGAACGCCCATGCGCCCACTGGAAGCGGCTCCAGCACGAGCCCTGCAGTCAGGGTGAAGCCCAGGCGGGGTACGCAGGCAATATGACACGCGTTCGAGACGCCTGTCCCGGCAGCGGTGGGATGCCGGGACATCCCACCGATCCTGTATGGCTACAGCATGCTGTAGCTGTCCCTGCTCGCCAACCCTAACAAACACTAGTGAACACGCATGCCAGTGGTCAGGCTTGCTGCGCCTCGACCTCCGCTGAAAACAAACAAGGCGCCACACAAGAGGCACCTAATCCGCGCACCCACAAGGTGGTGCTACCCAGGTTACCCACCTGCAATTGTGGACACGAAGATGCTGAGCAGCGTCCAAGCCTGCATGGTGACACCTGCTGGTGCGGGAACCAGGAAACGAAGGGCCAGGCCCAGGGAAACCGAGAGCAGCAGCGGCACGCCTTTGGCGCCCTGCAGGGGCGATGCAGGAAACATTCCTTCATTGTCTTGGCCTTGACTCCTGCACGCTATGGCTCGGAGTGGAAGATACTGACAGCTGCCACCGTGTTCCAGAGGTGCACTTAGCACTGGGAGCTAGATTAACAGGGCAGACCTTCGGCGGCAACCCACCGGCCAGGCTGGTGACGCAGGCTGCGGCGCTGGTGCACTCAAATCGGCTGTGGCTGCAGCGGAAGATAACACCACACTGGCATGGTGGTGCCGCCTACGAAGGCCGGACCGTTGCTGGGCAAGCAGAGCACTGCTTGGCCTGCAAGCGCACAAAGTGCAAAAGCCGTGCTGCTGGAATTGAAGGTCAGCAGAGATTTGGTAGAACCTTCTTCAACAGTGCAAGAACACGACTGCCAGTTGCTCTGGGCAATATAACTGAGTAGTAACCACTTGCATGCAGGGCACTAGCGCCCACCTAGGTGGCAGCAGTGGCCGCAGCAGAGGACCACGCTGGCTGCATGCTGAGCTAGCAGCCTGCCTGCAATCCTGGGCGCACAGGGATGCCCCGCAGAGCAGCCTCATGCTGGCTTTGCCAGCGAGCATGGGGTCAATCCGTAGGCCGCACTCTTGACTACGGAATGCCAGTTTATAATCAAATCGTCGTCAATTGAAACCAGATCGCTTGTCTAGTGTATCATATGCGAACTTGCCAACGAGGCGGGAGGTGTTAGCAGGACTGGCACAGATCAGAGTGCTCAATCAATCTTAAGCTGTACTTTGAGTACAACCTGCTAATATTTCACTGAAACAAGTCTGTGTCCAGTGCTGGACAAGCAGGATTGAGTTCTTTCGTGTTTGCATCTACAGTAAGCAACACAGGAAGGCCTCTTTGCCCCGAACAAACTATTATGGCAGTATTTCTATCCTTCCATGCACAAAATGCAAGTGGATCAATCAAGTGCAGTCGAAAACCTGGCAAGCAGGTGAGGTGCACCCTCTGAAGGCTTGGAATGCCAGTGTGCCCAGTACCGAGGGCACCAGTTTAGTAAGGGGTACCTGTGTGGTATCTTTTCTCCTACAGGCGGCAACTGGGCAACTGCGGCGCCCTTGTGTCAAGCAGAGGCCAGCCACTGTCGGTGCTGCAGCAGTTGGACCAGATGTCACGGGTTCTCCCGGTGACGATGCAGGCCAACAAGGGCCTCCCCCCTCACCTGCAGGCCAGGTGTACTTAACATTTACCTCTGTCTAGACTAGTCTGAAAGCAAAACGCCACCTGGCGTTGCCGGCATGACCCTACTAACGAGAATGGTGCCCTGCCTCTAACCATTGTTCCAGGTCTGTTCTGTACCATACGCACCACCATACTACAGGTCGCTGATGCATTCCAGAGCTTCCATGTTGTGGCTCCACTTGGTAGGTACCTGTAGGCGGCCGTCATCGGTTGTTCATCCGACCCGTCCTCCTCAACAGGTGCAGGCAGTGGCACCCGAGGTGCTTGAAGCTCTCCAACGGGTGCAGGAGGCTGTAGTGGAGGCAGAGCAGACCCTGGAGAAGCTGGAATCGCTGCCAAGCGCCAGGGAGCCGACGCAGGCAAGGGCGGCTGTGAATGTTGGGCGATGTGATGAGGCCCGAGCTTCTTAAGCAGCAGGGCTCACATGGACTGCATGCATTGCTCAGCCGTTCCCGGACACCCAATGCCCGTTGTTTGCAAGATAAGAAGTGTTCGGCCGACCAGGGTTGCTGCCCAGTCTTTTGGAGTGCATTGTGTGAGCTGGTATTGTGGCAGCCTATGCTCGTATGTTAAGTGGCTAAGTGGCGTTGTGCTGCAACTGCTCTGCAGTGGGACGCATTATTAGAAGCAGCCAAGCCGCTGCTTCAAGCTCTGGCGCTCGCAGCAGCGGGTATCCTGACCCACTCCTTTGGCAGGGCTACTCAAGTAGGAGGTAGCCTGGTACTGGGCTTGGCCCTGGGGCTTGCTGGCTACAGGAGAGGCTCCCTAGCACCTTCAGGTCTGCCATGGTTCTCACACAGAAGCTCCCCACCCTTTCTATCATCTGCAGCCTTTTAGGCGATGTTAAGTTGTGAAATAGGTGAATGCAGGGCTGGGACATGCAAGGGTCCCTTCGGCTGACTTGTGTTGCATGGGCACGTGCCCCACGTTTCAACTGAACCAGGAGAGAATAGCTGTAATACTTCCCCACATTGTATTGGCTGCGTGTATCGGGGACCACAGACTTCCACAGACTTATGCACTGCCTCACGCTCTGACCAAAATGACCACATCTATTCCAAGCCAGGATCTGTGTCTCGATAGTTGGGTGAGTCCATAAGCCATCCCCATGACCCCTGCAGGTGCCTTGGCTGCGGCAGCCGTGGGCTGGGGCACGCTGGGGTCCTCGTTCAGGGCAGGGCTCACCCTCCTGACTTTCTTCTTCACCTCCTCCAAGCTGACTCAACTTGGTGATGAGCAGAAGGCTGTGGAGGAGGAGCATAAAGCAGGGGGACAGAGGGATTGGAAGCAGGTGCCCTGGGCAGGGAGCGAGGCTGGTGCTTTGGTGCTGTATTGCCAGGGTTAGGAGGCTGGTCGTGGTGGTGGTGGTGGGGTGGGGTTGGGTGGGGTGGGGGGTGAGCGCAGCCGTCAGGGATTTTCAAAGCCCAGATCCTGCAGTAACAAAACTGGGATACTGACAACTAGGTATTACGGCGTGGCAGCCGAGATCTAGGCTCTTGCGCTTCGTGTGTGGGGAGGAGGGCGCGTCACTATGGGGGCATCTCATCTGTCCTGTTCACAAGTGGTTGGCCTTTGCTGCCTCCGCCCTGGGTGAACGTGCCCTGCAGCTAATGCCCTGCGCGCAGGTTGTCTGCAACGCCTTGGTGCCCACCATTCTGAGTGTCCTGGCAGCCCGTCACACAGGCGCCGCAGATGTGCCGTTGGGGGTGGGCGCATCAGGGCGGCTTGTCACTGGACTGCTGGGGGGATTCCTTGGGTGCGTGGGCTGGCTGTGCGGGTCAGCCGGTCCAAGCCTGGTCTGTGGAGGACCTTTGATTTGCCATGCTCCCTGCTAGCTTTTGGGAAGTGCTCCCTAATAGCTCTGCCAAAGGGATTGCGCCATCTAGTGTGTCAACTTAACTTTACACACTATATGGCAAACGACGCTGCAGCGGTGGCTCAGGATACATTTATTTGCAAGCTTGAGTACTCTCTGGTCAAGAATCTATCTGTTACAGACGTGTTGTATAGGTTCTCCCTGGGACAACCCAGCTCGGCAAGTGATTCCCCCTTATGCCTCTCATCTGTAGCTGGGCCACCTCCTTGCGCTGACAAGCTTGCTGCCCTCCCGCGCATGCAGCTATCATGCCTGCTGCTGCGGCGACACGTGGGCCTCAGAGCTTGGCCAGCTCAGCACTGAGGAGCCGCGGCTGATCACCACGTTGCGGCCAGTGCGGAAGGGCACGAATGGGGGAGTGACCCTCGTGGGCCTGGGTGCCAGCTTGGCAGGCGGGCTGTGCATGGGCCTGACCTTCTTCCTTGCAGCAGTGGTGTCGCCCACGGGGCCGGGGCGGGCAGTAGCGCTGCAGCAGTGGCGTCTGGTGCCACTAGGTGGGTGGACGGTGGGGTGTGGGGCTAACCGTCGGCCTTTGCAGCTGTACGATCTCTCTCGAGGCCCAGAACCGGAGCTGTGCTGCCGCGATGCCTGCTGGATAGTGGGACTGCTTTTACATGTACCAACCTGTATCTTGGTTCAATTTCGGTCTTTTTACAAGCCGAGGGGCTTGTAAGGCAGCACATGTGTGCGGGTGGAGGATGTGGCTTCTATTAACAGCACAATGTGTGTTACTTGCTTGCATGGCACGCTTGATAACCTTCGCTGTCATAGTAGGGTTGAGTATCCTATTAAAAAGGGGTGTTGTTTGTATCGATGCAGGGCTAGCAGCAGGCTTGGTAGGGTCTATAATAGACTCCATCCTGGGAGCCACCATACAATTCACTGGCTACAACCTGAAGACTGGCAAGATCACCGGCAAGCCTGGTCCAGACGTGGCGCCCATCAGCGGGCTGCCTGTCTTGGATAATAACCTTGTCAACATAGTGTCGGCATCCTGCACTGCTCTGCTGGCAGCGTTGGCAAGTACACGCCTGTTTGTGTGACACTGGTGTGCTGGAGGCGTGGTTTGACAAAGTTGTTAGTAAGGATGGCAGGTAGTTCGAACAGCGAGTGAGAGGTAGCCTGTACTGACAGGGCTGGACGCTTTGGTTGACAGTTATGCTTGGGGCCTCCTTGCTTCCTAAGAATGGTGCATGCGTTTGAGGTGGTATGTGGTGGATCACGCCCTCTTCTTGGTTAAGTTATTGTTTGTGTATTTGGGACAACAATGTGGTCTTGCCAAGGGCCTGGGTTGTAGTTGGTTTGCGGCGCTGGGACCAGGCCAGGGTTGCAGCTTCCTGGTCCCAGGTGGCTTTTGTAATCTTTGGTACTCATTATTGTTTCCTTTTATTTGGCACCGGAACAGAAGCCTTTATGAGATATATGTCTTATGCGCGTCGATTTGGTCAAAAGGCTTGGACCAAGCCTTTGACAGTGTGGCACAGCGGCCGCTTGGTGCCGGGAGCGCGTGTCCAGCTGGCTACGCGCCCTCATGTGCCGAAGTGGACCTCATGGACTAGCGTCGCCAAACTTCCAAATTTCCAGGAGTTTGTGGTAAAGAAGCAACATCGCTGGATTAGCTGGCGTCATGGTGAGATTAACAACGAACACGTCTTCAGGGGGAGAAGGCTCGTTTCCCACCCAGAGGCAGGATACTCAGCCGGTAAGCCGTGAGCCTACGCCAGACAGTGGCCCCCCGGGAAGCCTCCCTCCCCAGGGAGGAGCAGCAGTTTTGGAGCAGCCAGATGGCACTGCGACGCTTGTCCTTCTAGCACCAACATCTCGGCCAGGCAGCCAGGTAAACCCTGCTGCTGCAAGCTGCGTCCGTGGCGATGAAGGCCACTTGACCTACCAGGTATGCATGCATAATATAACAATCACACAGAGCACAGTCAGTATGCGGACTTAAGGCAGGACAGACGTTGTCCTGGGCTGGGATGTCTGCAGCCCGGCACAGCTTGGAGCATTCGAAGGACTGCACATTTACAAACGACCCATCCTGGGTACAAGAGTGACTTTGTCTGCCATGGCAACTGATGACTCCAGGTGCAGCGCGTGCTCCTGGCCACACTGTGCAGGCCTTGACAGTCGGCCCTGATGACCTCTGCCTACAAGCTTCCATAGCGCAAGCAGATGCCATCCTCCAGCAGCGGCTGGGCAGCAGGTGCACTTTGCCTCCGCCTCATGTCACCACCCTGCCAGGCATGACCCTTCCGGAGTACAGCCTTGCCAGTCTGCCTACAGAAGACCTCCAACCACCCAGCACCGGCAGCAGCAGTGGCGGCAGGGTTGCGCAGCAGCAGGGGTACCAGCAGCAGCCGACCAGCCAAGGACAGAGTGGAGGGGAGAGCGACTGGCTGCAGCACATGCGAGAAGCAGATGAAGCGCTGAGGGCTGCTATTGAAAGGCGCGATGTTGTTAGAAGCATACAGGCCCGCCAACCTGGATCTAGCGAGGCTGCAACAACTTAGGTACTTGACAGGTCTGGTGCTGTTCGATGTAGCTCAGTGCTAGAACTGTGTGACGTTAGCCGATAAGGGGTTGTTTGTATCTGTATTTGCCTGCCGGTGGTGCAGGGGAGGGGAAGCAGTCCTGAAACTGTCAAACAGGTAGCGAATTTATTAGTAAATATCTTGGGTGGTTGAAAACTGATGTGTAGACTAAAATGTATAGCGTCTGAATCGTCAGAACTGAATGCAGGGTTTGATGAGGTCTCGCTGTGGCATGCTAGGGTGGTTCGCTGGGTTAGAACTGGTAGTAACGAAGTATCAAGGTCGATGCAACTAGTCTTCCATTTATTTGTTCAGGGCGGCAGGCAATGCGATCAGAGAGGAGGTACAGGTATACTAGTCTGACAGGATTCTATGCAATTATTTGCATGGGTGGCAGGAAATGCGAGCACGGAGTGAAAGTCGCGCTGTGCGAACAAGACTGGATGCAGAATGCACCTAAGTCTTGCCTGAGTTCTGAGCCAGTAGTTCTCTCCCCAAGATAAGCTAAGTTGTTAGCATGGGTGGCAGGCAATGCGAGCAGAGAGTGAGAGTTGAGCTGTGCGAACAAGACTGGATGCAGATATGCTCTGTGGCTCTGTATTTAGCAAGGGTGGCAGGTATGCTAGCAGAGAGTGAGAGTTGAGCTGGATGCAGAATGCGCCTGAGTCTTGGCTGAGTTTCTGAGCCTATATTGATGGTGGCTTAACATCCAATCGCCGAAAAAATCAGCTTGGTCTGGCAGTCTTGCATGAAGGGGTGCCCTCTGGGGTGCTGAAGCTAGAAATGTCTTCGGGGTATCTGGTGAAGCCGGCAGGTAACGGCGAGCAGTGCAGAGAGGTAAAGGAGCATATGTCTGAATTGAGTGTCCCTGACGCGAAACTTCGTGGTGGTTATTACTTGCGTTAAATCGTGAAAGTGTACTATTGCTTGCACTGAGGCTGACATTGGCTGACTGACCCCTTTGACTTGTGTTCACTCCGTACGAGTCCAAGCTCGTTACATACCCCCAAAAAGCGCACGGGTACTACAGTCCTCACATGGGGTGCTCACGACTGCGATAGGAAACTACTAACAGAGTGGCTGTGGCCGTGGGCAGGTAGCCCTGGGTCAAAGCCTACTTGAGTGCACACAGAGGTACACCGCATACAATGCAGCGCCGCACTGCCGGGCGACTTCACACTGCTGCCTTCTGCACGCGGATATTCAGGGTCTGCACAATCTCCTGGTACTTGTCCCTACACAGAAGGACACATTGGGGCAGGTAAGCGACTGGGGCCAAACAGTAGCAGTGCACGACTACCCCGGAGCCAACCATTCTTATGACCAGCTGACCCCTGCTAAGACGACAATGTCCAGGTATGCAGCAGCAATGCCAGCTGGCTAAGGTGTGGCACGCAGGCCTTCTCAAAAGGGCCCCTCCCCCTTTCCCCTTCTGTTAGGGGGCATCTAGAAGCGCAAATATGCGTCGTCCTCATCCTGCTTGCCAGGAAGCAGGCGGTGCCACCTGGACCCGCCTAAGCCACACCCCATGTTCACCCCAATGCCTTCCACCAGCACCATACCAGCATCCAGTCACTCGTTTCTGGCTGGCAACAAACCCGGGAAGCCTCACATATACTCCTCAACCACCTCCCGTCGAAGGTCACGTGCACACCCTCCTTTACTGCCCGCTGCTCAGGTCCGCTCAACACCACTAGCCCATATGTTGCGCCCCGGCCCCTGAACTCACTTGTCTGTTCTCTGCAAATACGCCAACAGCTGCTTCCGCTGACCCAGGATCTGCAGCAGTCCTCGGCGTGTGGCAAAGTCTTTCTTGTGCTCTGACAGGTGGCGGGTTAGCTGCACCACTCGGGCGGACAGGCGGGCAATCTGGTACTCAGCAGAGCCAGAGTCCCTGTCATGCCGCCTGAACTGCTCGGTCTTAGAAAGATCGGTGCCGTTGCCACGATAACGGGCGCTGCAGGGAGAGTGAGGGATGTGATATCACGGACAGCCACACCACGGCTGGCATTATATGATACTCACACCAACAGACAACAAAGACCAAACACGAGGAACAAGCTTTGCATCTTGAGGAGGCATGGCAACGGCCAACAAACACAACGCAGCCCTGCAGAGTCCGCTGTTGGCCAGAAGCAGTCATCCGTCACAGGCACCACTCAGGCTCCTGGGCCCACCTGATGGTCAGCTCTGCGGTCGGGCGGGCTACAACAACCCTGGGCTTTGCAGGCACCCTTGTGCCCACGAAGAAGCCTGCAAGGATTGAGCCACAAGCATGTTCACAAAGCCTGCCACAGAGACGCGATTTAGCCAGTGTTGTTATGCGCCTTACAGTTCAGCTGCACTCAAACACTTCACAGTGCTCTTACATGAGCGTGTCTGCAAGCTGCTGAAGGCGGTGAAAGCTGCCATGGCCACCGCCCTATCCCAGGATGCACTTCAACGAAGAATCAACTGTCGCTGCGACAAGCCAGCCTTGCAAATCGTTGCAAGTGCACAAGAGAACGCATGGAGCACCCGATAGGTTTGTCCCAGGCTCGTCTTCCCGCCACAGCTTACCACCAGCCTCTCAACCTGCTTTTTGGGGCATCGCACCACCGAGACGCACGAAGAAAGGCGGCCATGGCTCACTGCACTGCCTTTGCGGGCGTGAAGCCGGTGCCCAAGGCATCCTTTTTTGGGACACGAGTTCCCAGTGCCAGGCAGGTGGCTGTTAGCAGGCGGGTCGCAGCTGTCCCAGCTGTAGCAGGTGAGACCACTTATGAACACTGTAGCAGCCAGTCGTGACGGTGAGCGCTTGCTGGTGAACTATTGACGGGGCTACAGTCCATCTTAGACAATCAGTTGATAGCAGTGGCTCAATCTGCTCACCGTACTTGGGCATGGAACGTTGTGCTGTGGCGACTTTTTGTGGCGGGCTTCAGGCCTGCACCATGGGTGGCCTTACCAGTGTTGGTGAGACAGCCCGGGAGACATGCTAGCCAACTGCGACTCACACTGAGTTATTGCTTTTATCTTGCAGTCGCGGAGCTTCAAAGCTTGGGGGTGGACAAGTGGAACACCTCCTACTACCCCACCGGCGTGGATGCCCAGAACGTGACCAAGCCCTGGTTCATCATCGATGCCGAGGGCCAGACACTAGGCAGGCTTGCTGTCCTGGCAGCTAGCTGCATCCGCGGCAAGCACAACGTGACCTACACGCCCTCCATGGACATGGGCGCCTACGTGATTGTCATCAATGCCGACAAGGTCGCAGTGACCGGCAAGAAGGAGACGGACAAGCTGTACTACCGACATGCTGTGGGACGGCCTGGCAGCCTCAAAGTGGAGGCGCTGCGGGACCTCAGAAAAGTGAGTGCCTGATGACTGAGTGGGAGGCAAGGGGGCCTGGTTGGTGAGTGGCCTGGTTGGTGGGAGTTAGTGTGTGCCTGGGCCCAAGAGGGGAGGGGTTGGTAGGGTGTGGGGCAGGAAGGGTGGCATGTGTGTGATGTGGGGGACGCTGTAAGCTACCTGTTGGGCGAAGGTTGGGGTGGGAGTCATGGATGAGTTTGTGCCATCCTACGTTGTATGTCGGTGTACAATATATACGTTAGTTCCATCGGAGGGCCTGAGTAATGCGCACAAGACCGCTGGCTATAATTGGGCTGGGGGAGGAGGGAGGGGGGGGGGGGGGGGTCGCGCGCGCACGTGGTGTATCGATCAAAAAATGACGGGCGGCTGGCCCAACGAAGGTAGACTGGGCAAACATAGTTGGCACGCTATTGAATCATCGTAACCAGGAGCAGCCCCTAGAGTTTGATGGTTGGCCTCCGGGAGACTGCCAGCACTGGCGGGACCCGGTGGGGGATAATGGGTTGTGACTGGGGCTGTTAGCTCAGTTTGCAGTCTGATTGGCAGGGGTCCCAGGCGTTGCCGTACCACCAGCCCCCAGCTTGTGTCCTTCCTCACTGTCCGTCCCCTGTGATGTGATGCAGCGCATCCCCGAGCGGATTGTGGAGAAGGCTGTGAAGGGGATGCTGCCCAAGGGCCGCCTTGGGAGCCACCTCTTCACGCATCTCAAGGTGAGCGGCTTGACGGCGAGCGGGTGTAGGCTCCGGCCCTCCTGGATGCGTATTCTGATGATAGCATGGGTGCCAGGTAGTGCGATTAGGGGTTGAGAGTTGAGCTGTACATGTATGCACAGGACTGCATGCAGAATGTGCCCGAGTCTCGCTTGAGTTTTGAGCCAGTAGTTTTCTCCTCGAGACAAGGTAATTCATGTTGGGTGTGCGTTCAGAGGTCACACACCTGCAGCAGTAAATCGCCAACGTGCCTTGGGACATACGGTCTCGTTTTATGTGTTGCCGTGGCTGGTATTTGATATTTGACTTTTGCGTTGCAGGTGTTCAAGGGTACGGCACACCCTCACAGTGCGCAGCAGCCAAAGGACATCACACACAAGATTAGCAAGAAGCCTGCCGAGGCCTTGTAGGTTGTTCTGAATGGCTAGGAGTACAGTTTTCCTGGTACCCCTGTATACCCCTGTAACACTGACTTCGGTTGTTGGGAGCGGTGGGCGATGCCCAGGAGAAAAAAGCCACGGTACAGCAGGGAGGAGTAGAAGCTTTGACCAAGCCAGAGACCAACAGACCCATGCAAGCCAACAGGGCGATGGCTGCATTTTGTGAGACCATGATGCTACTAGTCGACTGGGCCCTACAAAGCTGCAGTAGGCGTCTCGCACTTAGTCGGTCACTGCTGCACAACTACTAATGTACACCTGAAGCGCTCCTAGCTCCTCTACATACCAGCTCAACTCGCACTCCCTGTTCCTCCACACTACCTGCCACACATGCTAATACCAGCCCCCTAACATTGTCCAGCATGGATGTACGCACACCTCAGCAAGCACGCCGCTGGTCGTGCATTCACTTTGCTCGCGTAGCTGCTGCTGGGGCCTCATGCATCGCAGGCCCTGGGGCGGTTGCTGCAACTGTTTTTGTGGTTGCTGCTGCTGCTGCGGGCTCTGCCCCCACCTGGCTGCCGCTGTTGCTGCTACTGCTGCCGGCCGCCGCAGCATTTGCTCGGCGACGTAATCGCTTCTCATACAGCCGCTGCACCCAGGGTGCAAGCTCCATGCAGCTCGGGTCCCTGGCATGGGTTTCATAGTAGCGTGACCAGTGGGCCCCCAAGTCCCCAGGCATCCACCCATGCCTCAACTGCACGGCCCCCTCTGGAAGCGGAGCAACCTCCAAGGTCTGCGTCGCTTCCATGGCGTGCGCCGGGTCTTGGCGCCTCCCAGGGCTGCTGCTGCTGTTGATAGGGTCGCTAGACCTGCTCCCTATCCTTGTGCTGCTCCCCAAAGGAGCGGAGAGATGCTCCTCTGGCGGCTGCTCTACCGCTGCTGGCGCCTCCGCCTCTGTGTCTGTCAGCAGGCCATGCATAGCGTGGTCTATGGAGTCTATCACATCATCAGCGGCGCTGCCCTCCGCTGCTGCTGCATCCAAGCTGCCGTGCGAATCACTCCTGGCCGTCTGACAGTCAGCCACACCACCACGGCTACTACTGCTTCCATGCAGCGGCTCTCTCAAGCTCCCAGGCCCTCCGCTGCAGCTGGGCGGGAGCTCGGCCGCTGACAGCATGCACTGGTAGATTTGCAGGGGCAGCCAGCTGGCAGAGTCTGGGTCTGCTTGGGCTTGCTCCATGCAGGTCTCAAAGGCAACAGTCAGGATGCGGCGCTGCCGCTCGGCTGGGGAGCAGAGGGGCGCCTGGATGTAGCGGACGCCTGGAACAGCATGACGACAGCAGGGGCAAAGACGCTGGAGGGCAGCTGCTTGGCAGTGTTGCAGATCTGCAAGCTTGAGCCACTCATGTGAACACACTCTGAAAGGGAAGGACTCAGGGGACAGGACTCGAATAAAAGCCCTCACCCACCCAGCGTTTCTGCAGCGGTGCGATCCCCCC
>BBXU01000222.1:0-10460 GCA_001598975.1 Parachlorella kessleri
GCTTCTTCCCCATTCCTCCTTTCAAAGCTGCTCATGTCCCCAGCCCAAATTTCCCAGGCAGCCCTTTGCGTATGACGCATGCCTAAACCCAACCTGCCAGGCCGGGTGTCAGGGAAGCAGCTGGCACCCAGGACAACGCCCCTCCAGGGTTTGCCTACCGTCTATGCTCTGATCCCAGGCAAAGTGGGTGTGCCCAAAGATATGGATGTCTGGCTGCAGCTGCCGCACACGACGCCCCAGAGGCAGGGAGCCCACTGCCTTGGGTAGGTGGGGATAATACAGGAACCGTTTCTCTGGCAGCAGGGCCTGCAGGGGGCAGGGGAAAAGGGAAGGAAAAACAAAGAAAAAGTGACGCAATGATCAAATCGGCTTTGTAAGGGTCTGAACGTGTACCCGCACAATTTGCTATGTGTGGCTGTGGCTGGTTGCCAGATCTCTTAGCCTGCACAGAAGACCAATCAATATGGCTCCCAAGATTCGGGCTCCCCGACTGTTGCCCTGTCTTGGAGTCCAAGCATGCATCCGACTCCCGCTGAGCCCTTGCCATGCACAGGTTGACACAGATAAGGATAGCTTAGGTTGTGCCCAGGCATGGGCTGCTCAGGCACACGGGCCTGCACACCAACCCACCTGAGAGGGCAGAAAGTGTGAGAAGGAGATGACATCGTACTGGGCTCGGTCTGCTAGTAGCTGCTGCCAGGCTTCTGAGTCATTCTGGGCATCAAACCAGTCTGCCAAGCCCTGGCTCCCTAACCTGTCGTCATTGCCTGTGCCAAGGCAAGGAACCAAACCTTTTCCGGCTGATTGGTCCACATGTCACTCCAAACATGCATGTTTGGAAACAAAGCCACAGGCACACGCACATACACACCGCGGAATGCGTTGGGAGGTCCTGTGCACAGAGAACAACTTAATTACGTAAAGTGCTAAACAGCCTCCACAACTCGTTCAGACGGCCTGAAGGAGTAGCTGCTCGCCTGACAGCCCAGGCGGCCAGCGGCACGCGATGTAGTCAGCGGTAGCCAGCTTGGGCGTAGCAGGCATGTCGGGCATGTCAGGCTCCTGGTCAAACGATGCGTGATGCCAGCTTAGGAGCGGCACCACCCACCGATGCCTGCACATGGCCACTCAGGTCATGTCTGAGGGAGACACCACCAGACTCATGGTCCTGATGGGGGGTCTCTACCCACGAATGGCAAGCGTGCTGTACCTGGTCCCCAGGGATGACATAAGACAAAAGTGGTGCACCTAGGCCAACTAGCTCCAACAAATCAAGCTGCTTTGCCTGCCAAATTCAGGGTTAAGCGTGATGATGGATCACAAGACAGCAGTCACTGGGGAATTCGAAGTGCCAGCGCTACATGTCGTGCAGGCAAGATCTGTCATTACGCCGCTGCTCTCCCATTCAAGAAGGAAATCGCACGTGACAGGACGGGGTCAGACAACCGTTTGGCGGGTGCCAGCTGCGCCAAAATAGCAAACAAAATCGGAAAGGAGAGACCGGCTGCAACCACGAAGTCCGGATACATCAGTGTATGCGCAGAAGGTCGGAAGGAATATACCCATTCACCTGCCGATGCGCAGGGGTTGTGTATGCACTCCCAGCCTTGAACACAGTTCCAGCACCAGCTCCAGCTTCTGCAGAGAGTCTTCCACGCCCACATCACCACGGCGAAGCCACAGCTCGTGGTTCCCAGGAGTGAAGAACACCCACCCAAACTTGCCTGCCAAGGCGCTGAGGGCCTGCAACAGCAAGATCGACCTGAACTTTCGGGTCGTGAAGTCCTTATTGGCATGTTGGGAGGTCACGCATTCCAATCAGCATTCAGGCAAGACTCAGGCACATTCTGCACCCAGCCCTGTCAGTCCAGCTTAACCCTTTTAGTACGAGTACGAAGGCGCTATATATAGTTGCTGAAAGTGTTTGGGGTCGCCACGGGCCGTCCGGGCACCAACTGTGGATGGGAGCATGCGAGGCCCAATGGGCACAGCCATGGCTCTCAACCTGACCTCCTATAGCTTGTGAAGGGCCGTGCTGAGTTTGGTGGGAAGGTGTGGCGTTTTGGGGCTAGTAGCAGCCAGAAAACACAGCCCTACCGATACAGGATCGGTCAGATTAAATCCGTCAGGGTTAACTCACTCCCTGTTCGCACTACCTGCCACCCATACTAATAACTATCACTCTGCTAGGCTGGCTGGAGTCCGGCTAGCAAAGCTGCTGGTGGAGGTTGCTGCACCCCAGACTGCCATCGCAGCAGCCAGGGTCAAATTCAGGGGGCATTTCAGCAAGCACCACAACAAACGACTTGCCTCTTCCAGGAGGCCTAGGTCGTCAGACACATCGCCGGCCACGATGAGGGCATCATGCCTGCAAAGGAGAACGGGGAGGTGGAGGCTTCAAGGTGCGTGGCAGCTTGGGACGATTGCTTCACCTTTGCCTGCTTCATTTGGCCATCGGGCCTGTAGAGGAAGCTTGGCGGAGGAGCCGAGGCTGCCCACCTGTGCTGTGTGGCACTAAGCTCCTTGCACCACTGCATGTTACGGGCATAGTCGGCGTGCACATCTGTCGCTGCATAGACCCGGCAGCAATACTGCTGGCTGCTGCTGAAGCTTTTGCTGCTGGCATCGCCTTCAGCAGGTATACCCGCAGCCAGGCCTGCTGCTATCGTCTGCAGTGTATTGCGCCTAGTTGGGTGCCTTGTGGAGGCCAGCTGTCGCTGTGGAATGGTGGGCCTTGTCGGCCCTTGCGCTGTTGGGGACGTCCCAACTGCTGTGTAGGCCAGCTCCATGCGCCTGACACCAGGCACGAGGCGTACAAGTTAAGTGTCAAACCAGAGGATCCAGTAACTGAGAATCTTACACGACGGCCTTGCTAGAGAGCCACCATCATGAGATCAGCGCGTGGTTGGGGGCTGGTGATACTCTCGTAAGGCTTAAGAAAGCAAAAGCACGACTTCAGGTGTCCTTGAGAAGACGGCCGATGCCAGAGGGACATGTCCGAGCTTGGACTGAACCCCATTAAGTCTAGCTACCAAGTGCTTCTTGCATGCCCCTTTGCGTGTCCCGTTTCCAAGAGGGGTGGTCTACGTAATGTTAGTAGCCTCATGACTGCACCATGGGACCTTCGTTGCAGCCCCAAGCATGTTCAAACAGGATATAGCATTTAGAAACCTCCTCGTAAGCTCAATCGATGCATGAGATACCAAAAACAGCCTTGGTGGACAGAGGAGTGAAACCATGACCTTGTTATCCTTAGAAAGCAGTCCAGCTTGAATATTTTAAGTCATGGGGTGGATAGACGACTGGTGGGTCTTCAAGGGTCTGCAGCACAGCCACAGCTTGCATCCTCCCCATACGTTCCCATACCTCCCTTATCTTATCGACCCATGCCTTGCGAGGTCTTCTCCCCCCTTCCCCCTTGTGCAGTGTGGTAGGAGAGAGTTCCTGCTATGACACACAGAAGACCGGCAAGAACATCCTCACTGGGCTAATCATTGACGTTATCATTGGCGCTTTGTGCCTCCTGGGCTTTGTGGTGTGGCGTGGACGCTTCAAGATATACTACGGTAGACTTGTGCTGCCCAATGTCAGGTCCCGGCCGCCGCCCATGCAGCTGGGAGGACACAGGCAGCTATGGTGAGACTCAGACTCTCAGAGCTCGACTCCTGCATCCCTTGTTGCATGTCTTGAGGGTCACGGCAACGGTGATACACTTGGAAGCCCTCAAGGTTATTCCGCCACCGCCCAGCCTGCTGTTGCAGTTCAGGACAGACCCCACTGCGTGGTAGGCTACATTGGGTGGCTTTGCTGGGCCTGTCACACAGCCAATGCCTCTGCGGCAGCTGTAACTGGCTCACCCTAGCCACGCCTGTACACCAAGGTGTGGCTATCATCACGTTCCTTGTGTCGCAGGTCCTGGCTTGTCCCTGTCTTCCATGTTCGGGACGCCGAGCTTTTAAAAACCGCAGGCTTAGATGCCTTGGTAGGTGGACTGCGCCTTTCTTGAGGAACAAAGTACACCTCACCTCAAGAGGGTGTACATCTGTTGTTACCAAAGGGATATTTTTCTGTTGTTACTGAGCGGCTGTGAGGGCTGGGAGGGGTTTGCATGTTTGGATCAAGTGGGTGTTGTGTATATGGCCAGGTTTGTGCTCGATTGTTAGTCTGTTATGCTCTCACGTTCTGTGCCTAATCAATGAGGCTACTACAAAGCGTGGGCTTGATGTTGGCAGCGCTTACACGGTTAGGTGGCCAGTCTGCTGAGACAGGCAGGGTCCTGGAAGTGCAAGTGTGCCTGACCTGGAAGCGCCTCCCATGGTCTTGCCCTTCTGCAGATGTCTATTCGGGTGATCCGCTTTGGTCTCCTGATGCTCCTGCCCATGACAATCCTGGGGATTGGTGTCGTGCTCCCAGTCAACTTCACAGGGGGCTACTACACAGTAGAGACCAGCGGGGCAACCCCTACCGAAGGCAGCGGGGTGAACGTGACTGACGGCTCCCCAAACAGCACAGACTACCTGACTTCCCAGTTCCTGCGCATGACGATGAGCAACATACCGCCCAGGAGCCCCCTGCTATGGTGCGGCTGGCTGCTTCTAGGGTCTCCCCACCAGCATGCTGGGTACAAGTTTGCTGGCGCAGCCGCAGCATGGAATGCGCAGGGAGGCTGCAAGCAAAATGTTCTAGAGGGTGTGCTGCTGGCATTACTCAGACAGTTCTTCAAGATTCCCTTATCTGCCCGCAGGATCCATTTCGTGTTTGTGTATATCTTTGTGGCCTGGACCTGTCAACTACTGGTGCAGTATAGTAAGGTAAGCTGCATGGCAGGGTGGTGGTCTACTATTCTGCTTGGCTTTACAAGCGCACGGCCATTGACACAGGCATGCGCTGAGCGTAAGTTCTTGGCTCCCGGTGGAAGGCATAATGCTGTACTCAGATTGCCTCCTTGAGGGGGAGGTGCGTGTGCCATCGCAACTCTGCGCAAGTGCCATTGTGTCATAGTTCATCTTCCTGCTGCTGGCAGGAGTATGTGGCACTAAGGCAGGTGAGCGCTGTGCAAGGCACCCGAGCCGCTGCCAAGGCCCTTCCTTCCTCACGGGGCTCCTCTGGAACTGGGGCCCACAAAGCAGCAGGCAGTGGCCAGGTGCAGCGGCCGGAGGGTGTCTCCAATGCTTTCCGTGCCAGCCCGAACGCAGAGCTGCGACATCGTAAGCCTGGCAGCAGGAGTAGTCCGGTGCCTGGCGGCGGCAATGGCCACTTGGCGCCGCCGCCGCAGCTGAGCCAACAAGGGGTCGGTGGGAAGTCGCGATTCAGCCCGTCCTGGCAGCCGGCTAGGCTGGGAACAGCAGCAGGAGCAGCAGGTGACCCGGGGGGCACTGGTCCCCAGCCTGTCAACGGTGGGAAGGCAGTTGCTGCACAGCAGCAGCCGCAACGTACTTCGGAGGCAGGGGCCGAGGTGCCCGTCGAGACCGTCCTGGATGGGGTGAGGGTGACTTTGTCAGAGGACAGCTATGAACTCTCGCCCGTGGTTGCTTCTCCCGGCGTGACTATGGTGGGTGCCACGCCTGTTGGCCCGGAGGCAGCACCGCTGGAACAGGCGCTGGCGCACCAGCCACAGCAGGCACAGCAAGCGCAGCCAGGGCCTTCCCTGACCAACGGCCGCGACCCCGCCGCCTCGGCGCCTGCTGTGCCCACCCCCAGCGCGCACAGCACGCACACCGTGCACAGCAGCGTCGCCGCAGGGTCCCCTGCCTACAGCAGGAGCAGCAGCCCGCAGCGGGCAGGCACCACAAGGGTCACGGTGGCACCCATGTCAAGAGTCTCAGCAGCAGGGGGGTCCGTAGGCGGCAGCCACACCAGCGGCAAAGCCGTGAGCTGGGCCAGTCCTGAGGAGACCCAGCGGCTGGCAGCTGAGCTGTTCCATGATGGAGCAGCAGCAGGGGCTGGCAGCCAGCAGCAGCGGCCGCGGCGGCAGTCGACGAGCGAGAGTGATGAGGAGGGGTGGCAGGCGGAGGCGCTGAGGCCGGGGCGCTACACAGTGTTGGTCATGGACGAGGGGCTCCAGCGCTTCAGGATGAGGTGATTGCTTCACCCCTGCGCAGCCTAACTCTTGCTGGCCAAAGGGATGTACAGCCGTTGTGCGGGGAAGCCGTGCAGCTTGTTCTCCAGGTGGAAGAGGCAGTCAGTCCTCTATGCCAGCAGATGTCTATCAATGTCAACAACTGACAAGTTGTAGATTGGGCTCCGTTCTCAATCCCTGGGGTTCACGTTTGTGACATGTGCCTGCGGCTCAATTATTGGTTAAGAAAATAGCCTGAGATCCAAAGCATCTTGCTGGTTCCCTCTGCTGTGCAGCCCCGACAGCCACTTTGGCTTCATCCGGTCGGCGCTGCCTTCCTTCAGCAGGAAGCGGGTTGACCCCAAGTCCGAGAAAGCTAGCACCCTCGCTGATGGTGAGGCGGGCAATGTATGTCTCTGCCTTCCACACATGCCACAGAAATGAGTATGGCCATGCTGGGAGGGGTGGAGATGGGGGCAGGGTTTCTGTCTTATCAAGTGGCTTTTGTTAGTGGAGGCCCTCGCTTGCCGCCTTGCCAGCCTTGCACCGGGGTACACATGCATACCTTGCGAGGTGCGAGGAATCTGTGAATGCGTCAGGCATCTCCCCGCCACCACACCATGCTGCACTGCTGGCATTGTGCACCATAGAGTCAGCGCTGGGGCCCCCTGGTGGCCCTGCAGTGATCTCCCTTGCTGTGCCTACCTCTGGCTAGTGAGCATCATTGGTGCTGCACCGGCAGCACATATTGGCCAGATGTGTGGGTGCTGCTCCATGCGCAGCCATCGTTGTGCTGAAGCAGTGGGGAGCTGCACTGCAACGCTTGCTGCAGACGTGGCGGACAAGGCCTGGCTCCATCGGCGGGAGAAGTCTGAGCGCACCGAGCATAAGCGGCGGCAGGCGTGGGCAGAGATCAACTACCGCATGAACGTGGCGGGAGAGACCCTGTCCACACTTTTTGGGGACGACCTCTGCAGCATCATCCCCGTGTATCCCACCAAGGTGGGTGGGCATTACAGTTGGGAAGTCCACAGCACTTAGATGGCTGGATCATGGGTGGAGCAGGGGAGGCAAGGAGTTTTGCAATGTGTATCCAGCTGGCGGGACCTATACCTGCAGTTATGTGTTATCTTGAGGAGTATGCACTGCTATGGGGATGCCGCCGTCGCCGCTGCTACTGCTGCGCTCAGAAGGCTTCATTGCATGTGCAGGCAGTGGACGAGTTGCAGGCAGCCCTATACAACAAGGAGCGCTGCCGCGACCGACTCCTCTACCAGCTTGCCAAGGTTGAAGCTGACCTGGCGGCCGCAGCGGCAGCCACGGATGGCAGCACAGCTGACACCGGCAAGCAGGACGATGGACTGCACTATCAGGCGGAGCCTCATGTGCAGCAGCAGCAGCAGCTGCTGCAGCAGAAAGGGGAGAGTGAGGGGCAGCAGCCTGTCAGGCAGGACCTTGAGACGGGCCTGGAGCCTGCTGGGCCCGAACAGCCTGCTGGGCCCGAACAGCCTGCTGGGCTTGAGGAGTTGCCGTCTGTGATCCAAGAGGGGGCCCGGGAGGAGGAGCAGCAAGCTCAGGTCAAGGCGGCGGCGGCGGCGGCAGCTGCACAGGCAGCTGCCGCACCGCCGCTCGCGGGGGCAGCAGCGGATGGCAGCGGCGGGCCGCTGGAGCCGGCTGCACAGGGCGGTGGCAGCGGTGGGGTCACGGTCACCCGCCTGCTGTCGTCGCACCAGCAGCAGCACAAGGCGGCGCAGAGGCTGCAGCGCCGGGCGGGGAAGCTGAAGGGACGCCTGGAGAAGGCCGAGGGCGACGTGGAAGCTGCCCGGCAGGCGGTGGAAGGCATGAGGAGGGAGGTGCTGGAGGGCCCACCCTGCCCCAGCTTCTTTGTAACCTTCAGGTAATCCAGGGGGCGATGCCTGACGGGTGTGTTGCCCAGGTTCGCTTGGGGATGGATGCCTTGAGCCTTGCTGGCACCCTCCTGGTGATTGTTGTGTGGACGGCAATTCAAGGTGGTTGCTCCCCACCAACTGCCCTACTGTTTGCTCTACTGGCTGCAGGACCCAGCAGGCCGCCATGCTGGCCTCCCAGCTGAACCTCAACCCTGTGCAGGAGCGGCTGTTCTGGGTGCAACCCGCCCCGGAGCCCGACAACGTGAACTGGCCGACGCTGCAGCGGGGGTACGCACTGCTGAGCTTGTGTCGCGCCATGGGCTTCCTTCCTTGAAGAAGATGTGAAATGCCCAAAGCTGCAGCGTAGCTTATGCTCGTGGTGCCCCAAGCGCCCTTACTTCCGTCATAGGAGGGCTGTGTAAGCTGTCAGGTGCTAGGTCGGGTGTAGGGCCACTGTGCTCCCTGTGCTAGGGTCCGCTGTGCTGTGCTGTGCTGTGCTGCGCTACCCTGGCTGGGCCTTTGGCAGCATGGATCACAGGGGGGGGAACGTGGAAGGTGCAGCAACCACGCTGGGAGGGTTTTGTCAAACTTGTCATGCAGGTTGCGTACACTTTGCTGGGAGGCAATGCAGTTCAGGCAGCTGTGCTCTGGCCTGCAACTGCCGCGGCCGCCGCAGGTGCAGGCTTTCCATCTATGGAACAGTGTAAGCATTAGATTAAGCCGTGTGGCAATTAAGACATATGTACGCGAGGGGTGACTGATTGCTTGCTCCCATGTAGGTGGTGGAATCGGACCCTGAGGATGCCTGTGGTGGCTATCTTCATCATCATCATCATGCTGTTCCCCATTGGCGCCTTCTCAGGTGCGCATTCCAGTCTCCCTCCTTCCTTCCTTCCCTCCCTCCTCCCTTCCTTCCTTCCCCCCTGCGGTTGAAAACCCTTATTCGTCAAACGCTTGGCACTGTGTCTTTGGCAAGCCACAGAAATGTTGTCAGACAGGGTGCAGGCATTTACAGTCAGCTGTGCACCACGCTTTGCCCTGCTGGGGCCGAGTTGACCTGGGCTCATTTTCGCCACGTGGGGTGCAGGCATCGGCAGCCAGCTGTCCACCACGCTGTGCCCTGCTGGGTCCAGTAGCACCCTGGATGCATCCTCCTCCTGGTTCTGCAGCGACAACTGGTGGGCTTCCCTCTTCAGAAATGTGAGCTGCCACACACGCGCTGCTGATGGAGGCGCAGGAGGCGTTATTGTTGATGCCACCTTGTTGGCGTTGCTGGGGTGGAACTGCTTAGCAGGGGAGCGGGGCCGCGTGCATTGTCCATGCACTACGCTCTCATGTAGTACTCAGCGTGCCTGGAAGAGATGGGTTGAGGCAAGCCAGTGGGAGCTGCAGTTTGGTTGCGGGGTCCTTATGCCTTCAACAACGAGCTGTCACCCATTTGTTAAGCCTGGGTTTGCGTGTCCTGCAGGTTGTGACCTCCTGGCTTCCCTCCCTGCTGCTCACCATCTACCAGGCTGTGGTGCTGCCGATCTACTTTTACACGTGTGCCCAGGTGCGCACGCTGGGGGAGTGTAAACACGCTGCACAGCTCGCGCTGCTGCTGCGCTTGGAGAATCAAACGGTCCCCAACGTCTCTATGGGGAAGTTTGGTGTGTGTGTGGGTTGTGGTGGTGGTATGTGTGTAGGGGGGGAGGGATTCAGGGTGTGTGTAGGGGGAGGCCGGGATTGGAGGGAGGGAGGCACGGTGAAATCTACCCCACCCCAGTGGATCCTAGGCTTTGGTGAAGGAAAGCGGCGGAATCGAAAGGGTGCGCCGCATGGTCTGAGAATGCTAGTGCACCGCTGTACCTGTACTGATGAGTCCAGGCACGGACGGTGCCGTGTCTAGATATGCACCGAGCCACCCTGCCGCAGGCCGAGGCGCAGCATGTGAGCCTAAGCGCCCTGGACCACCGCTGCGCCCTGTACTTCTTCTACTGGAATGTTTTTAACTTCTTCCTGGGGGCGCTGCTGGGCGGGTCCGTGGCTGCCGGGATCCAGTCACTCATCTCGGGCGATGCAAGTGAGTCGGCGGGGAGGACGAAGTCCAGCTGAGTAGGGGCACAGGGTGGGCGTTTGTATAGGTATTGCATGGAGAAACACCAGCTGGTCGTTGCCTTGCACGGCTTGGTCTGGTATCTGCAGCTGACGTGGGCGGCAGGTCCCATGCCTTCCCCCCTGGCTTCCGAGGCAGCAGAAGTGTGAACCAAGTTGGGAACGTCGCCCTTAAGAACATGCTGTGACAGTAAGAAAAGGAGCCCGTAGGTCACCAGTATGTATCCACGTGCCCCACCCTCATAGTGGCTTCCCACATCCCAAGCGCACATGTACCTCCCTTTAACCACCCGGCTGCAGAGTACTTCTTCAGCCTGCTGGGCGCGGCCATCGCGGCCTCCTCCAACTTCTTCGTCAACTATGTGATGTTCCGAGGCATAGCCATGGTAAGGCTCTTCTCTGCTTTTGTGGAGAGGAAA
>BBXU01000223.1:0-138947 GCA_001598975.1 Parachlorella kessleri
GGGGGCGCTTGGTTCCTAGTAGACGTGGTCGCCAGCTAGGGTTCCTTATATCTGCAAACTGTTGCAAGGATAGCTACATTGTATCAGTATTAGCTGCTGGGAAGGGCCCTGAGAGGGGACCCTTGTGGTTAGGATAGCGCCTGGGCTTGGGTGCGGCACGTGTCTGCCATGCAAACTTTCACCTGCCTGGGGTGCACGCACACTCAGCAACTGCCTGTCTGGGAGCCGCTGCTGGTAGCTTTGCTGCTACCAACGTGGTGTGAATGACATCATGGTGTCCTACTTCAGCTGTTGCAATGGCCGCTTTAAGCCCAGGGTGTCTAGCAGCGACTCAGCTTTTCCAGGTATCTCGGGCGTCAAGTGACTCCCATCTGGGGGTGTTGAGGATACCTCAGGTTTATAGGGACCCCCATGGGTACCCCCTTGCGCAGGGGCGAAGACACCCAAGGATCAGGCGCTGGAGTGCCCGCCTCGCAACAAGCGCTACAGCCGGGACGTTGGCATCACCGTGATGTCGGTTGTCATGGCCACCCTGGGCTATGCGGTGAGTGCCTTGCCGTCACCAGGACTAGCATGACACCAGGTTAACACAGGTATAGGCTGTCCTAACTGACGCACACAAAAAAGTAATAGTAGAAGTAGTCATGCTTCGTGCGGTGGGGAGGAGCGCGGTCAGGCCTGATTTTTTTGGGATGAAGTTGAAAAGTGCTGCCCCATGTAACAAGTGCTTCAGGCTGCGGTTTGGCTGCTTTCCTGGGGACTAGGGGCATGGTATGGTACCCGTCAGTGTACCTTTGTCCCTCCGAGAGGTCCATTTAATCCATCTTGTGTGGTCTCTCCTCTTTACCTCCGACTGGTAGCAGGTTGGAACCTGCCTCCCAGGTCTCTCACCTGAGGGGGCTTATGACAGGGCAGCAGTGAACGGGGAAGTGCCGCGGCTTGTCCTACGACATGGTGCACATGCCATGCACAGGAAGGGGGTTATGACACACCATGCTGTGCATGCCGTGTGCAGGTCATCTCTCCCATCATCCTCCCCTTCGGCCTCCTCTTCTTCCTGTTGGCGTGGGTGGTCTGGCGCTACCAGGCACTGTAAGTGGCTCGAGGAGGGGTGCCGGCAGCCAGAGGCATGCATTTGCAGGGAGTTGCCAGGAAAAAACCCGTCCGGAGCATGTGCTTGGGTGGCAGGCCCTGCTGTGCGCAGCCATGCCATACCCATGCCCTGGTGGAAAAGGTGTACCTCCGTTCTTTTCGAGGGTTTGGTATGTTCCATGCAAGTTGGGACCCTGGGTTGGGCTCCTGCATGCTTCCCGGGCTCCTCATGTGCCGAACCTCCGCCTGCTGCGTGCAGGTATGTGTACGAGCCAGCCTACGACTCATACGGTCAGATTTGGACCTACGCCGCGCACCGCTACGTGGGCTGCCTGGTCATCATGGCTGTGTTCACGGCCGCCATGCTGGGTGTGAAGGGCTCATACACAGCAGCCCTCATCATGCTGTTCACCCTTGTCCCCTACCTGACCCTCTTCAACCGCTACCTCACCCAGCGCTATGACGCTGTGGTTGCGCAGCTGCCAGTCATCACCACGGTAGGTGCAGAGAGGATCTGCATCGACCCGACCACGTATGCGCCACCGCCGCTCCAGGAGCATGGCAAGGGCTGGCACCTGGACTGGGGCAAGGCCTGGCAGTACTGGGGCGTGCCGAGGTACGGCCTGTGAAGTTGTGAGAGGGGGGGCGCCCTCCGGACTGGCGCACAGCCTGGCGTAGTAGTGTGTACCTTGGATACGGCTTGTGAGCTTGGGGAGAGGGTTGCTGTCATGCTGGCCTGGGGCAAGGCTTGCCAAGGGTGGGGTGTGTCTACGGACCAGTTGGGAGGTTGGCAGGGGCGAAGATCCTTGGGAGCACACAGATGCTGCTGTGCAGGTTTCCGTTGACATGACTTTGATGCTGAGGCTTGGTTTATCCTTAGTGAGGTAGGAACCTTCAGCAAGTGCATTGGGCAGAGGCAGGATCCTGTTGCTTACAATGTATCGAGTCAATGAGTCGTACGCGGAGTCTGGCTGTACTAGCTGGGCAGCGCAAATATCAATGCAGTGTATATCCATTTCGCACTGCTTGTCTTCGGAAATAGGAGAGCATGTATTGTGCTTATTGTGAGTACCACTTGAGTTGGGCCCCGATGGCAGCTATCATCTTTGGTGTCTCAATGTGCGCTTATCACTGTTGTCAGGCATACCTGAGATTGAGCGCTTGCATATGACTTGCAGGAATAAAGGTTATTGTAATTGTTTCCTCAGGCACAGTCGTTCACCGCTTTTGCTTTGGCCACTGTGAAGTCTGGAAAGTTGATTGCAGAGGCTGTACACCCAGCGTACTTAAAAGTTGCTTGGAGTGTAACAACGGGCTTTATACATATGTGTGTGAAATGCTGTCATGGGGTTATGCACTCACCACCGGCAGGCAGGAATTGTTAAGCCTGCAGACTTGATATGTAGCGCTGACATCATGGTGCTGTTCATCTTCCCGTTATTCAGTGCCAACGTCATCGTGTCGTTTCCTAGAATATGCTGGCTGGCTGGCGGGAACAGTTGCAAATCACACCACCAGACATGGACGCCTCGGACCACTTGCCTGCATGTGCCTCACTTGCTTACTAACCAAGGTTTCTTACACGTGTCCAGCGTCGTAAACAATGGCCAGATCGTCGGTTGATACTAGGCGTCCTTTCCGGCTGGTCCCCTTTGACCAAGAGGCAGCTGTAAAGGCAGACTGGCAGGGCTGCTTGAGCTCGATTGTGTTGCAATTCTTGGTGGTCGTGCTGAGGAAGCTTGAGGGCCAGGTGGGTTGTGGCCTCAAGCCGCTGTGTTTTCGTCCCCCACGACAGGTGATGCAGGTTGGATGAGGTGTGGCCCTTGCTTGCTATCAATTACACCACTACCAGCTGCATGCATGGGTCGCATGCTCAGGCAAACCAACATGCATCCTCTCCCTGCACCGCAGGTCTTCAGCCCAGTGTCCTATGTAAGCTGGATGGCTCACCTGACACCTCTTGTTGCTGGCTGGGCCATGGGCTCACAGTGGTACGCAGCCAATCGGAACCTCCCCATCCTGGCCACTCGCATCCTTACTATGCACTACTTCGCAGCCTTTGGATTGATGCAAGGATTGTTCATGCCCCTGTCATGGCCAGCCTTTGCCTACTGGCTGGCAATGGCCACCCAGGCTGTTAGCCAGCTGTGGCTGGTCTTTGCCTACCCGCTTCCCCTCGGCCTGCATCTTACAGCAGTCCTGGTGACAGCTGTCGAATACCTGCTGCGGGTACCCAGCGTCTGCAGCAGCCCACTCCTCAGCCACTCATGTGCCATGGCAGCACCGTCAGCAGCGCCCGCCTCTGCTGCCGCTTGCGCTGCTGCTGGGGGCAAGTTTGAAGCTGTGGCGGACATATTGGACTGGCCTCTAGCTTAATTCGTGCCTGTCCCGTTGTCTGACCACTACCCCATAAGCGATATCGCACTCTGTTCAGCGGTGCTAGCCTGGTCGCACATAGCGTTGGCCGTGGTTGGTTCCACAGCGCTAGTTGTATTCTTGCAAAGTTGGCAGGGGCGGGCCATCGCTGAGGGGCCGCAGGGTGAAGGGGACCTTGCAAGCAGGAGGGCTGCCAGCCGACTGAGCCAGCCATGGCAGCCTTGCAGCATAAGGGATGGGGTTATGTACACGATTTGTGGGCTGCAGTGTCTTTGGTGCGTCATTCGCGTTGCGTGCATCAAATTTTACTGACAGCTAGAGCGTGAAACGGGACACGGTGTTGACCAATGACATCAAGCAGTTTTGTCATCACATTTAGCAGGCTTTCAACTTACACACCCGACTTTTGCAGGTCCTTTATCCGAGACTGGCACAGACTGGGCATGCAACTATCAAAGGTTTATACGAGAAAAACCTTGTGCCCTGACTTTTGACCTATATATTTGTCCCACGGCAGCACTTTGTCCCACGGCAGCATGGTGGCGGTGCGCTGTTGGACTAGATAAGTTTAACCCCTTTGATTTCCTTGTGGTAGCAGGCCATGCAAACAGAAATATATATAGGGGTGAACTGGAAAGACAGGGGTGGATGCATATTGAATCTTCTGCCTGCCTGGGCTCACCTGCCCAACAGCTGTAGACACTGTAACTGCTGCTATATTGACTGGGCTGACAGTCCCATGTACTGCTGCGGCATGACCTATGAAGGTGTTGAACTCAGGGGCACCAGCCTGGCCGCTAGCGCACTGGGCTTTACAAGCCTGTCACCGTCCCCACTGTTGTGTGACTGCTGCTTCAGCGTTGCAGCATTTGCTGACCGCCTGCAGAGAAGTCAGCCAGCCAGGGCAACTCTTGCTGGCGTGCCGTTGCTGGAGAGCCTGGCGCAGCCCCGCCTCACTGGTCCCAAGCTTGAAAGAAGATGCAGCACCTCATGGGAGGTATGGAGAGCAGGGCATCAAGCTGGCCGCTAGTGCAACAGGGTAAGAAGCTCGTCACCGCTCCCCTGTTGCCTGACTGTTCCCTTTAGCGTTGCAGCACTAGCTCATTGCCTGCAGAGAAGTCGGTGCCAGCCAGGGCAACAGTTGCTGCAGTTGCCTGGCGCCGCCACGCCTCACTGGGCCCCAGAGGTGCAGCACCTGAGCAGGTGCAGTGTTGGCTGCCTGTTGAGGAATAGCAGGAGGCCGGCTCAGTCCCCATGCAGCAGGACTACCACGCCCTATGTTCCAGTGAGCTCTGCCTGGCTAGCGGCAGGTCATGTCTTGACACCGTTACGCATCCCGTCAGTTGTGTGCGCCATTTGAGCAGCAGAAGGTTACTTGACACGTACATCCTTGCAACTTCCGCGCTCTTTTGAAGGAAGCCATGGGTTTACCGCAGCATCCCCTTCTTCTGTACAGTTCACTGAAAGATAAATTCAAACGATTACCTACCATGGCACCTTATTAATCCTTAGTATGGGGCGCTAAGTGCTGACGTGGAAGGCTGACGCGAACTCTCTGCACATGCCATGCGACTGTTCTACACCCTCCAGCAAGTAACGGCATGCACTATAGGCGTTGAATGCTGGTGCTTACGTTGTCTCAGGGTTCAAACTCGCTCAGTTACACTCAGCGACCGATCTCGACCCTCACTGAGTTGCCGGGGCGGCATGGACGAGACTACTGCTCCCCCCGTGAAGCTTACAATAGAACAAACAGCATCCGAGGTGTTTGACGCGCTGTCTGGATCGACTACAGCAGAGAAACTGCGCACTGCTGTAGCGTCTAGCAGGTGCGGTGGTGCTCCAACCTGGGGGGTCTGCTGTTGCTGTGGTGCCGTTGAGCTGCATCACACACTGCCTGACCAAAGAAGATTCTCCTGCTGCGTTTGCAGGGTGGTCGTCTTCGGGAGGAGCACCTGCCCGTAAGCGGCGGAGTCGACTTCCAACCGAGCCGTGCATGCACAATATAAGTCTCTGCCCCGGCAGCTTTTGCAGCCTGCAAACATATATGCATGCATTGCAGGTTTTGCATCGAGGTATGTCGCACCTTTGTGGAGCTGGCAGTTCCCTTCACCTACTTCATGCTGGACAAGATGGAGCAGGGAGCACAGGTGAGCGGGAGGAGCTTCGCACGCATACGCACACTGGGCCCCTGCCACTGCTGGATTAACACGCACCAGCGAACAGATAAGACACCGCATTCTCCTGGCGCTCACAACCCCTCCCCCGGACTCAACCTGCTGGGTTGAAGGCTTGCCACATAGCCCTTTGAGCCCTTCTTACATCTGCTGCCCTTCAAGGGAAGTTCTGGGGAACAGCCATGCTGCTAAGCTGGACTTTTGGACTAGAGTCGCCCTTTTGGTGCCACAGATACATGAGGAACTGAAGAAGCTGACCGGCCAGCGAACAGTGCCATACGTTTACATCCACGGCCAACTGGTAAGAGTCACGTAGCTTGCCACCTCTTATTGCACAGACGGTCTAGTCCAGTCTAGACTAACAGCGTACCGCCACTGTCCATTGTTTTCACCTCTTGACTCACAGAGGTGGCAGGTTTGCACCATGAAAGACTCCGCAAGGCAGAAAGCCGTGCACACGCGCCGTCTGATAGCTGGCTCTTTAAAAGAGCTGCTCCTGCAAGTGACTAGTGCTGTGTGTCAGTACTGTGCTGATGTTGAAAAGAGTGTTTCAGCAAGTGAGTGCAGGTGGGTGGCTGTGACGCCACAAAGGATCTGATTGCCTCTGGGGAGTTTGACAAGAAGCTCGGCAGCTGGGGTGAGCATCCCCCCATGTGGATTCGGCCCTTGGTGCTTGACTGACTTTTTTGCCTCAGGCTGCCGACTGCCACGCCACATGCACAGTCAGTCTGCGCCCCAGCAGAGCACTGATGCTTGGCCGGGATGCCAGCACACCTGGCAGACAGCTGCTGGCTGCAGTGGGCCAGCTGCCCTGAAAGATGCCTGCGCCTGAAGCAGGTGCTCAGCTTCCTCTGTCTTGTGTGCTCCACACTGCAGAGAACGGCAGCAGCAGGGCCACCAGCGGTGGGGACCCGACCCTCATTAAGCTAGCGGGGGTGGACGAGGATGCACCACGTGTCATAGGGGCCCTGCTTGAGTTCCCCAACACTGTGGACAACCGCATCATACGGCTGGTGGCTGTCCAGGTCGGTCCCATTGATGCTGCTTCAAAAACAAAGGGATATTGTTTTCCTAATTGTCGTCTAGGCATGCATAGGGGATCTGCTGTTTGCAGTGGGCAGGGTGTCACACCATCCAACCCATGCCGTGGGTTTGTGCCTGATTGTGATCCACCTGAGCTTACCTGTGTTCCACCTGAGCTACACGACACACACCATCCACGATTTGCCATGCTGAACTTGGCAGTGGACCCCTGTCATCCTCCACGCAATTCATCCCCTGCTGCCAGGCCAACACCACTCACATGCAGATTCCACACAGAGGAGCTCACAGGTTTAGCGCAGCGATCGTAGGTCACCTGCTGGGAGCTGCCTGCCCACTGCCGCAGGTCTTCTTCATCTCACTCTTCCTGGCGATCTTCGCATACAAGAAGCACCAGTCGTGGCACTGGGTGGCCGTTGGTCTACTGGTGGACTTTTGCCTACGCTTCTATGTAAGTGTGTGTGCATACTGCCCGGAGCCACATGCAAAAATCACAACAGCCAGTAGGCCGCAGGGTTGCTTACCTCCTGTCCACCACTGGATGGAGGTGGGCATAGGTGGGGTGGAGTGAGCCATCAGCTGCATCAGGTTGTGTATATATCATCAACGGTGTGCTCTCCAGTAGTAGCCTCCCTGCCCGGACAAGGACATATCAAGCACGTGCCAGGGTGTGCCGCATCACTAGTAGACTAGGCTGGGCAGTTCCGTTGCAGACTGTCCCCGCCCTGCTGCAGGGTGGCGCCAGCACCTCACCCCTGGGCTCCCTGGCTCAACTGGTGGCAGCCGTTGCCGACCTCCTGCTTCCCCTGTGTGGCATCAAGTCAGGCCCGATCTGGGGTGCAGGTGGGTGCTGCACGAGCTTCCCAGCCTTGCACGACTCCATATAAATACACCCATAGCCATAGCCATGGTCCATGCACTGGGCTCTCCATGCTGTGTACCCGGCAGGCCAGCCTCGACTCACTGGTGAGGTACCTGGCATGCGGCCCGCAGGTCCCCCCAAGCAGTTTGCCGTCAGCGTGGGCATCCTGTTCTCCACCATCATCGTGGTCCTCCAGTTCACCCACCAGTGGCAGGCAGCCACGGCCTTTGCCGCCACGCTGTGCTTCTTTGCTGGGCTGGAGGCCTTCCTCAACTTCTGTGCCGGCTGCTGGGTCTTCGGCTACGCAATCAAGTAAGCTGGCTTGGACAGGGCGGCATCCCCCACCCAACTCTGGCCTGCCTTGCCACCTGGAGTACCGATGCTACTCCTGCTGTGCTTCTGCTGTGCTGCGCTGTGCTGCGCCGTGTCGTGCCGTGCCGCGCTGTGCTGTGCTGTGCCGTGCTAGCACAGCGCTGTGCCGATTGCTGGTGCGGGTTGTGGAGATGCAGGAGAGGGACCTGCCTGCCTGGACCCCATGCATCCCCATCTACTGCTACTGTCCCACACACCAACACACGTGGCTCTCCAGTGCGCTCAGACTCTGCTGCATTGGCCTGGCAGGTTTGGCATCATCCCTGACACTGTGTATATGGTTCACATAAACACGCTCCCCGAGACCAAGTACACCTGGCACGACTGGGTCACACGGGTGCACCCCCCTGCCCCCGTGAGGGTGGTCCAGCACTTCCCCACCTCCCTGCGCCCAGGCAGCAAGCCCACCAAAGTAGACCTTCACTACAAGGCGAGTGACTTGGCTCGGCTTGCTGGGTCGCTGACGCCCAACACAGTTACTGATATCACCACTGCCTGGAGGTCAGAGTTAACCTCCAGACTGGCCTAGGCGCTGCATGCACCCTGCAAGGTACAGCTCCCCTGCAAGGGGGTGAGCCCAGCTTCTTGTTTTGCCGAATTGCTCACATTCTCAAGGTATGGTAGTCAGCTGCTTACCAGGCACTTGAAGCACGTGCTGGCCAGTGGCTGTTCGAAGTGCTGCCGTGCAGACAGGGAAAACTGACGACTGGGAGCAGGAGGACTTTGATATCATCAAGCACGTCAAGATTGGCTTCTTCTCTCCAGCCATGGGCGTGGCTGCAATCCCGGCCATGTTCAAGTGAGACTGGGTGGTTGCCTGGCCTTGCGCTCGTCAGGATGATTTATGGCTTACCCAGGGCAGACCGGATCACGCACCCTTGGCTTCTGCAGTGATGGCAGCTGGCAAGCCTGCTGGACCGCGTTCTTCACCACTGTACAATGGAAATGAAGTTCAGGCGACTGCCTAGACCCCAGCACCCTCGTGTATAGTGCATGGCGAACCACACAGCGTGGGTACACTGATTTTGCAACTGTTACTGATTGTTGCAGGTTCATGGCAATGACTCCCTCGTTCGGCACCCCAACCTTGGTGTGGCAGATCCTGACAGTGTTGTCCCTGTGCTTCACATCCATCTTCCTGTTCCCCTACCTGCTGAAAATTGTGCTCTACCCACATAAGGTGCGGTGCATGAGGGGGCTAGCATTGTCCTCCTTGGATGAGTATGCGTACCAGAGCCAGACCCCTGCTCGGCACTTGAAGCTCGTTGCTCCATGGGTCAGCTCTTATGCTGCAAATCGTGTGTTGGTTGGCGAGAGCTGTTCAAAGAGGTCAAAATTAGTATAAAAGAAATAGTGGACCGAGCCAGCAGCAGAGGGGCTTCTGGCTGCAACAACAAGGTCGAGTTCTTGCTAGCTGCAGGTCTACAGGGAGTGGATGCACCCGGTGCAGAGTAACGCCTTCAGCGTCCCATTCATGACCCTGGTGGTGCGTGAGTCAATCCGTTAGTTAGTTTAATAGTCGGCTGGTTGTGAGGTTGCTCAGCTGGCTGGGTGGGTGGCTGCAGCTAGCCTTCACCCCATGGGCTCCCTACAGGGGACTGCATAGCAGCGTAAGCTGCGTTACATGTATCACAAGCCGCATGAATGTCTCACAAGGTACCCACCGCTTTGCTGTGCTTGGTGCCACCGCGAATCTCAGCTATGTGACACTCAGCCAGCTGCCTGGGCTCCTGCGTGCCTGCAAGTTGACCTCTGACAAGTTCTAATGAGAACTTGGCATTGCTGACCCCTCAGGTATATGCGTTCCTTGCGGAGCACTACAGCCGGCCCTTTGCGCGGGTGCTGTTCTGGGCTGGAGCCGGGCCCACCATGCTCGTATCGATCATGCTTGTGGGCAACTGGCTAGCCACAATCCGACATGAGGGCCACGTCAACGGCGCTTTCCAGGTGGGCTGTTCACTTGGTGCCACTTGGCTGGTGCATGCCTATCGAGACCTAGTTGGGTGTCTGTTTCGGGGAGACGTGCAAGCCTGCAAAAAACACATTTGTCCTGCATGGGACATGGCAGAAGTATTGAACCGGAACCCTAATGTTGGTCCCTGGGCTCAACTTGCTCGGCTGCCTGTGCAGATGGCGCCGATCGGCAACTTCATTGTCGCTGTGGTCGGCCCGATCGTGGACTACCGCTACCGTGACGTGTGCTTCATGTGGTTTGGCTTTGCCGCCATCATGTACATCACCCTGTTCATCTTCACCTTCCAGCGGAACGTGAGTCTCTCTGTGTTTACCGACCCACTCTCTCGTGGCTGCCATGGCGATACCCAACTGGTTGGGGGTACATGAGGCCGTCTTGCCAGTGGTGCTGTGGGGGCGCGTTCCCGCCAAGAAGGAAGTTCGTTGGCAGGCTGCAATCCCTTGTTGCGCAAGCCGGGGGACGGTACGCCAGCTACCGCGTCTAGTCCTTATAGGCAAGTAGTGCATGTTTCACAACACCAGCCAGAGTTCCCTGCAAACAGCTTTGGTAGGCTGGCAGCACCAATGTGCCAGGGCAGTGCCAGTTAGTGCCAGAGCAGCAGGGCAAGTTGCTGTCTACCGGCGGGCCCTGTGACAACTTGGCTATGCCTGGCAGGTCCTTTTGTTAAGGTCTACCAGCAGGTCGTGTTGGGTGATACTGCAGGTTGTAGGATACATTGCTGATCCCAGGCAGAGGATGTTTGCTGCCATCTGGTTTGCCGCACCAGCTGTGATGAGCATCGCCTGGACCGTGCTGACAGCCCCTGGTGGCGTGTGGCTGGTAAGGTGGTTGCATGGGTCCCCTATCACGCCTTGCTGTGCGTCCTTTTTTCCGAGTGGTGATCACCTCATGAGTGTGTCCCAAGCTTGCTAATATGCAGTTATGCCTTTAACAGACCTGCCTGCAACATGCTCACCAACTGCGCTGCCAGCTGTGGTTGATTGTGTTGCGCTGTAGGCATTTCGTGTTGCTGCCTGACTGTGGTCCCAGACACCAAAACGGGTCAGATGCTGTGCAGATGGACGGCTTTGCACAAACCATGTTCTATGTGGCCTTCACACTGGGCCTTGTGGTTGCCTGGATGGCCTGGAAGCGCTTCCTGTGGACTGACATGGTAAGCAGGGCAAGCTTGTATGTGCCCCTTAACGCTTAGCCATGTCACCATGTGTTGCAGTTCCCCAGCACAAAAGCGCAAAGGAAAGGCAGGTTGGGTCTGGGGGGTGCGCGAGAAGCAGCAGGCACACCAGAGCTCGTAATGTATCATTTGGATTGCTGCTTTGACCCAGTCTGCCTGGAGAACATGCAGTTCTTCATGCCCATGTGGGCGTTTGGTTTCCCCACCGCCGGTCTGGCTTGGAGCGCCATACTGTACGACGCCACCATCAACACAGCGCTCAGGTGGGGTTTTTGAGCACCACTCTCACACCTGCCTTGCGAGAATCAACGTGCAGCCACCAGGCGCAGCGTTCCAATGCCTGTTTTGTGCGACGGCATTCTCAGCCCTTCCGTGGGCTGCAGGCATTATGTGAGTGATAGACACGCCTGGCGCGATGCGCTCTACATGCATTTCACGGACTCAAATATAATGCCCACCAACCCTCATCTGCTTGCTTCCCTTGCCTGCTGCTGCAGCAAGGTACTGGCCATCTGCCTCATATCCCTAGCCTGCATCGTGGCGGCGGTGCTGACGTTCAGAACCCTAGCAGGCATAGCACGCCTCAAGGTAGGCTAGCTGTCCTACCAAGCTGCTGCTGGCCTCCATGGCAGCAGAGAGACAGGCTGCTGGAAGTGCTTGGCACAAGAGCCTGCCCCTGTGTGCTCATCCCTCAGCAGATGTAGCGTGTGGAAAGGGAAGCCTCTATACTGCTTGCCACCCCTTCACATCCATGAATACACATCCCTGGGACAAGTGGCAGCCAGCGATGCCATTTGCACGGTCCGTGGGCTGCTTGGAAGAGCGTCGATATCGAGTGTGTTGCCCACTCACCACAGGCTGCTCCATATCAATGCTTCCTGCCTGACTACAGGTCTTCATCCCGGAGCACAGGTGGGGCCCCATGGCTCACCTGCCACTCGCCCAGGACTCCATGCGCAGCATGCTGCACAACCTCACCTCGGCGGTAAGTGGGCTCCATGCTGCTTACGCTGCGGTACATGCCAGCTTTGGGTTTGGAGATGGACCTGTCAGGAAGCTGTCAGTGCCATGCAGGCCGGCGGCATGCATGCACCCCTCAGGGGTTTTGTCTTATATGGGGCTTGGGGCCTGAGGTGTACCTGCATCGCTGTGTAGCACCTCCTTCCACCTGGTCCTTCCGGCGGCATGAACAGCTTGCAGGCCCCAGGTTGCCTCCCGGCCGCTCCCAACCTCGTTGCCCTGGGCAGCTGTAGGTTCGGTGGTCAGCTACATCGTTTCACACACATGCGTGCTTGACGTTTTGGCTCACACCATGGGTGAGGGGAGGAGCCACTCCCACATGGATGACCTTGCGTTGCAGACTGAAGCCTACGCTGCCAATCCATCCAACAGCCGCCTGGCAGAGAGAGTGATCATCCTCTGGCGCTCTTTTACCACTGTAAACACCTTCTACATTAAACTCAAGGTGGGTGATGGGGACGGCACAGTGCTTGCAGTGCAGGGGTGCCTTCATGGCAGCTCACTATATTATCCGGGCCATCCGTTGGCCAGGCACTTAGCAAGCAATGCCTGCTGACTGACATGCAGCCACCTTGACGGGGGCCATTCCAAGCCCAATCACCCCGCACTTCACTGCACGCTCTGAGTGCTCTGATGGCATGAACAAGCAGCAATCCAGATGGTCCCGCACCCTGGCGAGGCCTGGGCGTATTGATTTAGTCATTCCATTTGGTCCCACACCCTCGCTGGCTGCAGAATGAGATGTGCTTCCCCACCATCGGGTCCTGGTTCCCAGGCCACCAGCGGCCCTTCGTGGCACAGAACATGCAGATGCTGGATATGCAGGCCAAAGTGGACACGCTCATGGCAGGTAAGGAGTTAAGCCTGGCAGCTGCCAGCAGCAATTGGGTGTGGAAAGACTCTCAACAGATGCAGGAGGAACGCTTCCAGCATGTTGCGCACGGCTTGGGGACGCAGGCGACCCTGTCTTGCAGGCTAGGCTGCTGACAAGGGCTCCCCTTTCCTTCCGCCATACAGGCCTAGGCGCGCAGAGCAAGGTGGCAGCCAGTGGTGTGCCGGTGGCTGCCATTATCCCTGACAGCATGGATGGCTATCCTGGCTCAACACCTGCGGAGAAGATCGCCAGCGCAGCTGCCAAGAATCAGTGAGTCAAGGCAGTCCGTGCAACCCTGCTCCACAGCCAGCACTGTCTGATGTAGTAACTGGCCGGCAATGGAGGCAAGCCAGATGCCCGCCCCGCAGCATGTTGGTGCCAAGGCCAACGGTATAATGACTATCAATGTGGTCCACATGTGGTGAACTCACCGCAGCAGCATCAGGTGGCGACACGCTGGGACTGGGCTGCCGCCATCTCTGTCCCTGCCGACAGCTGCAGGCCAATGCTGATTTCCAGTCTCTCCTGCGGGCTCTCAGCCAGGCTTGCTAAGAACTCTACTGCTGCGCCTTGCCAAGCAGGCTGGTGGTTGTTGGGCGGTCAACTTGCCCGTTCTGCATCGAGATCACCAGGACCTTTTCCCAGATGGGGCTGCCATACGTGTATTTTCAAGGTGACTGCCCACCTTGTGGTTGCCGTGTATACAAATTTGCCCATGCCCTTGCTTGCATGAGCCGTGGCAGCCAGACTGGCAGAGAGTGGTAGAGAGCTGGTGAGCATTAATAGCCCTGCAAGCAGACTCACTGCCCCAGAGCGCTCCTTTCCCCTCCTCATCATTTAAAGACTAGTGCATGTGGCCAAAACTGGATGCAGTGGATCACCTCCCCAACGGGGCCGAGCTGCATCAGTCCCTCAAAGAAGCTACCGGCCAGCGCACTGTGCCATACGTCTATGTTGACGGGCAGATGGTGGGTGGTGCTGCCGCCATGGGAGGCAGGCTGCGCTGCAGGTCATGCATTAATTTAGTCTGGCTGCCTGCAACCATGGCTTGCGGGTCTGCCCTCGATGTTCCTACATCTCCTTGCCAGTGCGACGGCTGTGTCTCCAGGATCCCAGCCAATGCTTGGGGGTCACAGCATGGTCAACCATTTGTTCACCTTGCCCTCCTTCTCAGGTTGGCGGCTGCGATGCCACCAAGGCTCTCATCGCATCTGGCGAGTTGGACAAGCGTCTGGGAGGGACCGCGAATGGGGGCCACCACAGCGAGGGAGCGGATGTTGCCGCGCTGCAGGTGGGTTGACTTGACAGCTGCTGGGCTGCGGCGCACCCAGCTGTAGGGTTGTCAAGCCAGCACAGATGAGTGCTGGCGCAGGTGCACAGGTGCTTGCAGCATTTGGGCACTCCGACTTGGGGAACCCTGCATGCATTAGCTTTAGATGCAAGCCTGTCAGCAAGCCTGGCATAGCTGCTGCTAGCCGAAGCGAGTATGAAGCTGGGAATCTAGTAAGCTCGTCAAGCTCACGCTGTCTGTGTCCCCCTTGTGCTGTTCTGGCCCCATCCTCGTCCCATCATCTAGAGTAATATCCCCCACCTTGCGGATGCTTTGCCAATTCCATATCCTTTGACTGCCAAGCGCTTACAGGCACTGGTGCATGCCCCAGCAGACCTGCTGCTGTGAGAGGCCTTGGAAGGGCACACCTAACACCCAACCCACGTCTGATCCCCTGCAGGCGCACATGCACGCCTTCTCAGACTTCGCTGTCAAGGCATTCACTGACGTGGAGGATCATGTGAGGCCCGTCACCCGGCGCTACATCTCGGGGCCCGTCCAGAAGAAGCTCATGAACGACTGCTGGGACCTAGCGCAGCCGGAGGAGTGGTTCCAGGCAAGCCATTGCACCCTGTGGCCAGCCAGCCAGCACTTTTTGACCAATCACGTCTTCACGGCATCGTGAACAGCCCCCCCTGTCCCCCTTCCTTCCGCCTCCCAGCCCTCCTATGCCTGTTGTATCACTTTGTTCTGTTGATGGCCAGTTCCAGACGGGGCTCTCACCTGCCATCCGCAGCTCTGCTTAGAGCGCGGTAGACTGTTGGCCATTCAAGGCTCCCTGGCCCCACTCTTCCCCACACCCGCTACCTGTGATTGCCACGGAGAGCTGGGCTGCCTTCAACCCACAGTCAATCCTGCCTGCAATCTTCATGGTGCCTGCCACCGAGGGTCCATGCTAGCAATGCCAACTGCTGGCTGACTCACCCTGACCAATGCTGCCCTTGCAGGCCATCCCACTGGTGCTGCAGCACCTGCCCATGTTTGGCCAGCGCCTGACCTACATCCGCGCTTTCCTGTGGGCCATGCCGGAGCGCTGCCAGCAGATAGGCCTCATGGTGGCGCTGGGATCCGATCCCGTGAGCTGGTATCGGCTGCGCAAGGCGCTGCCAGAAATCATACCCCGCGGGGAGGCAGGGTGGAAGCACTTCTGAGGGTGCTGACGCTCCTGAAGAGAGAAGAAATGTTGCTGGGAGTTGTGAGGACACGGCTGTCATGTCACCTGGTCCAGGCTTTGACAGGTGGTCCATCTTTCGGGGACAGGCTTGCTGCACCCTGCCGAAGGCCTGCATTGCTGGGTCCAAGTCCTGACTGTACCCCAATGTAGACGACATAAAGGTTATGAGAGCCTGGTCGTGTCTGTAAGTGCAAAGAGGTGGTACTTATTCGCTCATGCGGCATTTTGTAGTGAGTTTGTCGCATCAGTAATGGTTGGCTGACTGCTGCTGGACATTATGAAGCCACAGCTTCACCGCATGTATAAGCATGGTCCCCGCATGCGCATGTGGTTACATGCTGGCTGGTCTTTGTCTGCCATTGGCCACTTTATCAACAATGGTCCCCACCTTTGGTGCTGCACTTAAACAGTCAGGTTTCTAAGCTTGCTTCACATTTGCTGCGGCCATTGTTGCAGTTGCAAAGCTGCACAATCTTTATCTCATGGGCATGTTAGCAGTCTGCACTGACATCAGATCCACTATCCATAAGAAACCATGCAGCATATCTAGGGTTCTACAAGCCTACAATGGTGTGCCACTGACCACCCACATGCACAGCCAAGCCTTCTTCTGCCTGAAGTGACTAGGAAATATGAGTACGCTTCATTCTGAACACTAAACAACTTGCAACTCTGTACTACAGGCACTGGCACCCACACACTACAACAATGAGCGCCCCAGAGCTTCATATTGCAGAAGTCATGGGCACGCATGGAGAGAGGAAAAGAAAAGCAGTGTGCAAACAAGAGAGCACCTCGACTACTGGCTCAGCAGTTCAGAAGAACCCCGTGAGGTATTAAATATGTTGCCGCCAACAGAAGGGGATGACCGCCTAAGAGTAGATGGCGCCCAGGACCACAGCAGCCACAGCCTTGCCAGCAGTCACTGTGCCGTTCTGGATGTAGGCACCTACAGCAGCCAGAGGCATTGAGCGAGGTCAGACTGCGTTCCTGACTGCAGGGACCACACAGCCCTCCAGCAAGTGACAAGCTGCAGGCGCAGACCATCCTACCTGCAACAGTGCACCTGCCGCTGCCCACGTTGCTGCAAGTGGCAGGGGTCAGCATGGCAAATGGTGCGCTTGACACAAAACGACTCACCGCTGAGGCCACAGTTAACGTAAAAGTCGGGGTGGCTGATCTTCCCCTTGCCGGCCTTGAGGAGGACAGGGGCGGTACAGGAGTAGGAGGTATCATCCAGGGCCTGGGTGGTGTTACAGATCTGGGACACCTGGAGGATGTTGCAGACCTTGCAGGCAATGGCACTGTCGGTTTCGCCGTAGATGGCGTCACAGTCGCAGTTCTCTGTTCCAAGGGCGCCGGGGAGAGAAGCACCTGCAGGGTATGGGAGATGGCAGAGGTCTTAGGACTGGTGTTCCCCGACCTGAATGCTGATACATGTGTACATGCATACATGCCCAACAGACCTCAGATTGCCTCCTGCCAAGCACTTGAACGTGAGCTGGCGGCCGCCTCCGTAACGCAGCCCTGAGGCGGCAAGGGATGGGATATTTGAGACTCACCGCCAGGTGTGGAGAAGGCATTATAGACGGCAGGGACGTAGGTGCCGTCAGGGGTGGAGATGTTGCCAAGCAGGCCGTCCCTGACGACCCACTTGCCGGAGGTGCCATTGAGGCACTCAATGTAGGAGGTGCTGCAGCAGGGGCAGGGGGATGAGGTTCGCAATATATTGTGGCTGACAATAACACGCTACAGGTGGATGTGCGTGGGGTTGGGCTGATCTACTGTGCACCATGCGGAGCCCTGTGTCTAGGTGCTGCAGAGTGGTCGTGTCCTTCCTCGGCCTGTCGTGGTGGCAGCCAGGGAGTGTAAGGCAGGGTAGGAACAGATTGACAGCACGAGTCCTGTGGCAGTCACCTGCAAAGTGGGTTGTCTGCCAGGGCGTTGGCGTATGTGCCGTTGCCGTAGGTCTGCAAACCAAGAAGTGGCAGATTGTTTAGTGTTCACCTGAGAAGCAGGGACCTAGACTTCAAGATGCAGTATACAAGGCCGACTTCGGGTTCGCAGCTACTCCCGTTAGCAGGGTTGTGTCCCACCGCTGGCATATTTGCACTGAATAACACCCTAGATGCATCCTACCTTGCACATTTTGGTCACCTCGCTCTCCATATCCTGCACCATCATGTCATGAAAAGTTTGAGTTTCAAATTGGCAGCTGCCCGTCGGCCGACGCCCTGCCAATTCTGTTCGTTTGTTATGTACACAGCTTCCAGGTTGCTCACCCCCTGGAGGACGCGAGCATTGCAGGCAGCGACGCAGAGTGCCAGCACGATAACGAAACGGAGGGCAGCCATTATGACGGAGGTGCAAGTGTTCCTGTTGTCTAATATGCTGTTTTGAGAATGTCTGGTGCAACGCACAGCGAGGTTTTATGGTATCAACAGGGGTTTGTCAACTACCCCACCCGCCATCTGCGCAGTACCCGACAGACCCACCAGCTTCTCGGTCTGCCAGCTGTCAGATGACAGCTTCCCCGGTCGTCCCAAACCAACCGTGCCATAGGGTACGAGTTTTCGGCGTTGTCTAGATGGCAAGGGACGGGGTCTGGAGCCAGACCAAGTCGCCAGGAGGCAGACGCACAGAGCCAGCCTGGAGCCTGCCAGTGAACCCAGCGCTCTGAAGCTTCATGAAGGTCGGTCCAACCAACCCCGCGGGAAGGCTTTCAAGTTCAGTGGGCTGCCACAAGACTCATCGCCTGGGAGGGACTAGCAGCACGCCTTGTCATGCATGTATGCCACTTGCGACCCCAGTGTCGCAGAAGCGCCAGGGCTGGGGAAAATTTGAACGAGGACGTGTGCGGAGTTGCTCTCTTCCTTCTCTACTTGGCACAGTAGCTCTACGGGGATCAAGGCACCCGCATTCATGCCATCACAACTCAGTATTGAGTGGTCAAGCCGGACGCAACTTTGCTACACTGCATATTGGGCTGCAACCTAAATGGTCTTGAAGGAGGGAGCCACGCTGAGCGTTGTGTTGAACCTGCCGCAGGAGTCATTCTATCCTGGGATCCCCCACTGGCCGAATGTTGGCAAGCTGGGTCACCCAGCCGTCAGTGAAAGAGTTGAACCAGGCACCTACAAGTTGCTGGCAAGCCTTATAGCTCCAGGCTGAGACCGTGTTGGTAGGTGACGCACTGCGCAAGTGTCCGCGGGACACACTGGCTCTATCAGACTCGAGGCAGTGCACCTTGGCCTGTCTAAGATCAGCATCTCCGTGGCGCTTGACTTCCCAATGTTATAGTGCACCGCTATCATAACACTGTCACCCACTCACTCACAGGGCCCGGTAAGGCCCCTGACGACTGTAGGTTCCTGTCAGCGCATCATCGGGAAGCCCACAGAAGTACTGCCTATACTTGTACACCCGTGACGGCCAACTGACCTATTGTGGCAGATGCCCTGGATAATCTTATCACACTGATACATAGGCTGGTCAGTGTACCTCAAAGACTAAATGTTCGTGCTTGAGGTGATCAGTTGCGCGTTTTTTGCTACGGTGCGGGGTTGCAAACAGGGCGACCAGGAATAGTCTCTATTGTAGGGTAATGAAGAAGAAACTCCAAATCAGTGACCTTGATGATCAGTGTATGATGAGATTCCTTCAGCTTAGCCTAGCCTAGCCTATCGCATCAAAGGGCGCATCTAAGGCGCGAAGATTCTATGTATTTGCCGGCACATCTTTTGCCTGTCTTTGCGCCCCGTATTGATCCATCACACACGACCGGAAACGTGATAGGAGGTCGACCAGTCCTTTAGCAGTGCTCCCTGGGTTGGCGTGCTCTGTGCAGTCCATTCGTACATGTCTGTCTTGCCAGTTCGGACCCAAGCGGTCGCCTTGACTTTGCTGTCCATACTCCCTTTACTATCGTTATATTTTTCCTACCTCGTGAGGCAGCAGGCACGTGCGCATCATCCAAGTACTCCAGCAGCAGAATGCAACTTTGAGCGGCCCAGCGCAGCTCGGCGCAAGTTGAAGGCTGTACGAGCGGTATCAGGAGAGACCCCCTGTATCAACCTACGGAACGTGGATATAGAGGCTGTCGTACACCTAGCCTCTCAGGCAGGGGCTGCGGTCATGGAGGTCTATAACTCTCCAGTGAGTGGCTCTTCCGCTTGTCTCCAGACCCAGGGGTGTCAGCTCTCTTAGCGGCGCTGAACTAGCCGTGCGGCGCACCTCACATTGTTGCCAGTAACAAAATATTTACTAAACAACTAGTTCTCATGTCCCCACAGCGCTGATCTTACCTAAGGTAGCTTGCTTCCCCTGGGCGCTGAGCAGGATGAGGAGTGGAGAGTCAGGTTTAAGGAGGACTCGACAGTTGTCACACGAGCTGACAAGGAAGCTAACGACTTAATATCTAGAGGGCTTCAACACATAGGTGCGGTGGGATGTTCATGCTGACAAACTTGGCTGACAACCGCCGGCCTGTCGTCAGTCATTTTCTCTAAAATATAAATTTCAAACTTTGCAGCTCCCAAGATACCGGTGATAAGCGAAGAAAGCCCTCCCATCAGCAGCGCCGCCAGGCAGGTGGGTGGCTGTGGAGCACAAGGGACGGGTCATGGCTGTGCACGCGCGGCCTGGGCAATCTTAATTGATGACCAGGGACCCTTGCAGGCCTATTGCACCCCGGCAGTCGCTGGGTAGCCGCATAGACCGCTCTGCTGCCAACCAGCGTTTTCGTCGCCTGTCATTTGCAGCATTACAGCTACAGCTGGATCGTGGACCCACTGGACTCCACCACAAACTTCATATTGAAGTCCGGGCAGTTCACAGTGAATATTGCGCTGCTGCACCGCTCCCGCCCGGTCTTTGGAGTGGTCCATGTGCCAGCGCAGGTGTGTCTGCGTCTGCTGATTTATCGGTTGGTAGCCTTGGCATCGGGGTGGTCCGGCTTGTATGGAGGGAAAGTTAGGCTTGAGCAACTTACATGCAGGATAAGTGGCGGGATGCAAAGGTGACCTGAAAAGCTGCACGCGCGTGAAGCTGGTTTCAAACTGTCTGCAGGGCAAGGTGTACTGGGCTATAAAAGGCAGGGGCGCTTGGGTTCGTGATAGCATAGGGCAGCAGCGGCGGTTGCAGTGTGCGGAGTTCAGCTTTGATGAGCCTGGCCTGGTGGTCGTGGGGCCGCACATGCACCCACAAAGGCAAATGCAGCGTGTTCTGCGACAGCTGCGGCAACCTAAGTACAGGGTGGCGGGAAGCTCACTCAAAATGCTGATGGTAAGCCCAGCCTAGCGCTGCTCTTGATTGGCCCCACTTGTGAAGGGCTCCCGGCAGTGCAACTGGGTAACGGTGTGCTGTCAGATTGGACTTGACTTGATTGAGGTGCTGCAGACCTGCACAGTGCCTGCCCATTGGGCCGGCCTGCTGATGCCCAAGTGTTGATTCACGTGGCTGTGTGCGGTCATCGGTCTCCTGGCAGTATCACAGCAGCGCTTACGGTGATAAGGTGCGCCCAGCATATGCCAGCGCCCTGGCAGCCAAGGTTGTTCTGCTTTTAGGCCAGCATAAGAGCCCAGGGGCCTTGCAAGGCCAACATATGCCCCCGATGACGTAATGCCACCTGTGCAGGTGGCGGAGGGGGCAGCTCATGTGTATCCCCGCTTGGCGCCCTCCTACGAGTGGGACACTGCAGCAGCGCAACTCATTGTAGAGGAGGCTGGCGGAGCCGTGCTGGAGGGGCATGCTGGCTGGAACACTAGCACAGAATGGCTGCAGGTATGTTGACCTTCACTTGGTGCTGACGGCTGACCGGTAGCCAACACCAATATATACATATCATTAAAAGGTCTTGAGCGCACCTGAGGTTGCCGGGTGTGGAGGGTATGCACTGAGTGTTGGCAAGGGTGGCAGGTTGTGCGAACAGGGAGGAACATGGTTGAACTTCACGGACTTGGCTGAATGCAAGGTTGCTCCTGGGTCTTGTGTGAGGTTGTCAAGGGTGTCGCTACCAGTTGTCTCGGTGGCGGAGGCTTGCGGTGGCCGTCGGAGTGCCAAGAGTAGCTAGAGGCACACCCATAAATCATTGGCTGCTTATGCAGGAGGCCGTACAGCGTCGTGTACCGCTGGTTTACAACAAGGAGAGCCAGCGCAATCCACATTTCTTGGTGCTTGGGAGACTGAGGACTTAGCTAGGACGTTGGGAGGGTCTGCCAGGCATTGTTACCATCTGACTAAGAGCTCCAACTTACCTTGCATTACTACTAGCTCGTAATATCTTGCATCACTGTTTACCAGGACTGGTACCAGCACACCCTTTCTTATACAAGCAAGGTAGCCTGTCCTGCTTACCAATGCTCATCGACCTGGGACTGCAATTCTTTACTGTTCGGGTATTGACTTCTCGCATGTGTGACTAATCCACTCATCACACCGAGTGTCGGTGGCATTTGGCAACACTGCCCACTTCATTTCCCCCCTGCCTTACCATCTCCCATGTCTTGCCTTTAGCTTATAACCTTTTACATGCCATGCCTCCATGCCTCATCTATATTACCGAGCTGACACTACCTGAAACAACACATCACTTGGCTTCTAGCTAGTTCTGTAAGGCCATTCGCATTGCTATGGCTCGGCATGTCCCCAACCGCAGGTTGGCTGAAGGCAGGTTTGACTGGGCACCCCCAGCACTCTGCAGGTCTTTTCAGGCAAGATGACCCTGCAAGCAACTCACACACCCCGACAGACTTTCTGACTTCACACTGCACATAGCTGACTGTAGCCCTGGGCTAGACTGCTCATAGCTTACAGAAGACATGGCCTCAGTCGAACGTCACATCTGCCACCAACAGCAAAGAGGTTCACACATCGGACAAGCACCCAGCTTCCAATATGGATATCGAAGCATATGCACTCATCTCAGCTTTCTGAGGACTTACACCGAGCCAGCTCCATGATCCAACGGCCGCTATCCTACTGCCTCCAGTCTCACGCCCTTGGCTGCCATCTGATCAACTATGCTGTTGACCTTGTGGCAGATGCCCTGGATGTTCTTGTCCCACTGAGCCAAGGGCTGGTCAGCTGCAGTGAACCGAATCAAGCCCTCCACTTGGTCTATCGTTGCCTGCAGCACATGCGCAGCGAGGAGCTAAGCATAAGATCCAGCATTCACACATGAAGCCCCCAACAGCTGTCGTGAAGCAAATCATCCCCCTCCGCTTGGCTTATGGCCTGATGAATGTCAGGCACTGAGCCAGGGCAATACCTGCTAAATAAGGCTCCTTAGCGCCCTGGGCCTCCTTGCAATGCATTTGAATTCCTGCGTAATTAGCCCAGGTATTGCAGCAGTCACCCAGCCAGCCATGCCCGGGCTGCCCAGCAAGGACCTGCCAAGCCCTTAGGTGAGAACATGGGGGCGGCGCTCGCGACTCCAGTCTTCCCCACTGGTTGCACTCAACGACGGTCCTGCTGTTGGGAGGTGCAGGGGAGCTCTCCGGCTGGACGCACCTGCAGTCGGCTCTCCAGGGCCATCCGGGAGGCTATCTGCTCTGCCTTCTCCGGCTCGACATCCAACAGCGCCCCTAGCTCTGCATGCAGTGCAGCCATGAAAGCAGTGGGGAGTGCTCAGGTAGGGCCGGCCAACCAATGCCTGGGAGGGTTATACTCCGAGCTGCTCTGTGTCGTGCGCCAAGGCTCTGTACTAAAGCGCCGTCTCCGTGATCTGCAAGCGGGACCATCCTCCAGGGAGATAAAACCCAGGCAGCCAGCCACAACTGGCGTGCACCTCCCAGCAGGCTGCAGAGCGCATATTAGTGTGCATGTGCCCTATGCTGCTTGTCCACCAACACCCAGTATTCCAGGGCCTTGAGACGACTCGCAGGCGGGTGCACAAAGCCCCAGCGACCTCTCCAAGGCTGCCAAGCCCAGCACACTGTCGTCCTCCGCACTTTCTGATATGGGCACGCAGCACCTCAGGCACACCTGCCACATATATGTTGTTGTACAGCTTGGACGCGGCCTCCAGGTTGTGCTCCATGACCGACCTCTCCAGCACCGTCGACCCATCAGGCAACGTTGCCAGCTGGTGACGCAGCAACCCCGCAGCAAAGGCATCCACCTGCGCTCAGAGGAGTTTATGACAGTGGCTTGAATGGTGTGCTCGGCAGCTATGGGGGTACACCAGCTGAGGAGGTGATGCACGGGAAGTGTTTGACGTTAGCATATGCACATGCATGGCACTGACTGACCTGCAACCAGATCCAACGCACCGGGAACCAAGGAGCTACGCTATTAACACCCAGTAATTTGACACCAAACAAGATCTCACCTCCGCCTTCTGCAGTATGCGCTCCAGGTACACCTTCTCCAGGAAAGGGTAGACAGACAGCTTGGCACAGCGCTCGTCCTTGTACAGCGTTGCCAGCAGGCGCGAGCGCTGGGGGCCGGCTGCTGCGAGGATGGCGCACGTGATGGCCGCGGCCAGCGAGTGCTGCAGGTCGTCGTCGTCTATCTGCAGTGCGCAAGGAGATGGGCAAGCACTTCACAGCAGGGTGGCAGGGCGATGGCCGCGGCCAGCGAGTGCTGCAGGTCGTGGTCACCCAAATGCAGTCACCAATAAGACCGGCAACCATTTCACAGCAGGGTGGCAGGGGAACAGTGGGTGGCCAGCAGGAGCCCCACAGGAGGGTCCCCTTCAAGGGCGCAAGCAATGCCTGCACCCGGGAACTGCTCCAGGTCATTAACCACATGCTACAGGAGTCACACTGCAGCGCCCTAGGCCATGTATTGCACTCAGCAAGCAGGCGAGCCAGATGTGCCAAGGCGCCCCCCTGTCGCTGGGAGCAAACCATTCTGCATTTCCCCCCTCCTTTGTCCAGCCCTGCCTCAGCCTGTCAGCCCAGCAGGGCTGCAGTCGTGGGTGATCTCAGCAGCCACTTGGTAATTCCCCGCCGCCTACCAACCCTTGTGCCTCCCCTCTCAGCTTACCAGCCTTCCTCCAATGATTCGCTTGCCGATCTGGCTGAGCTCGTAGTAGCGTGTAGCCGCCTCGAGGAAGCGGCGCTTAGAGTCCAAGATGCGGGCGTAGCAGGACTTGTACTGCAGCTCAAGCTCCTCGTTCTAGAGCAAGCAGGGGAACGGCGGTGACCGTGAGCGCAGTGCAAAGAGTTCCCCGACCAGGCGTCTGAAGGTACAAGGCGCAATCCCTCCCGCAGCACCTACCAGCCAGCAAAATGCACCCCACGACTGGCAACCTGTGTGTGCCTTCTGATACCAAGCACATGGGTGGGTGGGCAGCACAGTATCGCAAGCCCTGCAATCACTCCCTTGCAACGCTTCTTCACCTCAACCACACCCTTGGACTCATACAGCAGATGAGGTGACGGCCAGCCGCTGACATAGCCCATGCGTCACTACCCCCCCCACCCCCCCCCCGCCCCCCCAGCTCAGTTGATCCCCATCATCACGTCAGCAGGCCCGCTGCCTGACCTTGCACTGTGAGAGCAGGGCCGAGGCCTTCTTGATATAAGTCTCAGCATTAACAGGGTCGTCGTCCTCCAGGAAGAGCATGGCTATCTTGATGTACTTGGCCAACTTGTACTCCGTGTCTACTACCCTCATGCCTGCACACAACCGAGCGTGAGCGCCAAACACATGTGCATGCCCAGTGTCGATGTAAGCCGGCACCCTGTGCTTACCACCCTCCTGCCGGCAAGCAGCCCATTTGTGAACATGACAACGTCAAAAATGATGCGCCAAGAACTCAAGTTTGGGTACATTGTGGGCCTTTACGTGGCAATTCGAGGCTCCTCTAAAATTCCCTCCACATCTCCCATGCACATGGATACACACTGCAGCACAGCAACAAACTGCATCAGTGAGCTATGGGTCTACAATAACTTAAACAGCTCACGCGCCCACCCCCTGCACCCCAGGCACCTGAGTCGAGGTCAATGCCGGCCAGGGCATGTGCCGCCTTAGACCACTCCTCCTGGGCCTCATACAGCTCTGACAGCTGTTCTCTGATCACAGTCACCTGCTCCTCATAGCTTACAGCTCGTGGCTGGATGCGCTCAAGGGCACTGCACGATCAAGCAGGCAGGCACCGTGGCAGAGAGAAAGTCAAAGCTCCTAGAGGACTAGTCCCAGGGATTGCCGTGGTCCTCTCCTTGGACGAAGAAGAACTTTCAGCAGGGTGCTAGCAGCACTTAGGCGAAGTGTACAGCATGCTTGGTGTCAACCAGAGGGCCACTCACTAGACGGCCACAGCTTGCTGCAGCTCGGGCACCATCTGCCGCAGGCTCTGAGCAAACGTCAGCAGCAACTGCCGGCTAAGAACCAGCGGCACCGCGTCTGACAATACTGCAGCGGGGCAGGTAAGGGACCAGGCTAACCGCCTATTGCAGGGCAAGTACTGTCCCTCAAGCCAACATGTGCACTGGCAGCCTTCGCACATAGCAACCCAGTGCAGTAAAGGGCACGGCTTCCAGGGCAAGACTGGAAGCATAGCACAATTTGCCAAGCGGCTTCACTTAGTGCAAGAACTGAGCTTACCGTGGTCTACGAAGTGTCTGCAAGCCGATACATCTCCCTGGGACACGGCCCGATCCAAGGCCGCCTTGTACTGTTCACTCTTAGCCTTTTGGTCACTAATTGCAGCAACGGCAGCAAGCTCGTCTGCCGTCATGGCTGCCCACAAATGTGATCACGTGTCCCGCACCTTTTTCAAGCCTTGGGTGCTCAACTCACAGTTTATTGAAAAGCCTCTGGCAATTAATAAAGATATGAGCAGGTGACTGCACTGTAGTCATCACTAGCGCGCGCCTTCTCCCCTTATGCCCCTGGCCTCCCTTTACAGGATTAGTATCCTCTGCATTATTCTAATGTTGTAATCGGAAACGTTGACACCGGGTCACGGACAGCATGAACTTGCAAAGCAACTGCTTTCTCCTTTCCACCGGCGTTCTTTTGAACGTTGTATCTCAGCTGCTGGTCTCTTCGTACGACTTTGCTGACAAGAGCACACACATATTTCCTTTCGTCAAGTCAGTGTGCTTCATCTCAGTGTACCAAGAGCTTCTTGCGTGCACTTCCACTGCAAGGGCTGGCACGCCGGCCCCTACGGTCTGCTGTAACACCCTCTGCATGTATGCAGGTACACAGCCACCATAGTGCCAGCTGCACTGAGCCGTTGGAGTGCCAGCCGGCCACAGCGTGGCACGACGCAAAGCTCTGGGAAGCCCCCAGCACAGGCAACAACCCGGCAACGGCAACAAAGCAGGCCCAGCACACAGCTCACTGCCCAGCAGCGGTCGTGGCTGACCATCATTGGCGTCCTGGATGTAGTGGCTTACAGCCTATTCAGCCTAGCCTACTTCAGCTGCGGCGCAGCACTCAGCACCCTGCTGCTGGCTGCATCAGCCCAGGTTCTCACAGCTCTTTCCACTCGCTTTCTTCTCAAGCGCCGGTTAAACCGCGGTCAGTGGCTTGGCATAGAAACTATCATAGCAGGCTTGGCTTTAAGAGCGCTTCCTGCTGGTGGCACAAGTGTTGCTGCTGCCAAGGCTAGCAGCCCCAGCGCGGCCGCACTCCATGCGGACCAGTGGCGTGGTGTGGTGATGATTCTGGTGGCTGCCTGCCTGTATACGGGCGTGGGAAACTTGTATGAGAAGCTCACGAGTGGAACTGGTGTGCCGCCGCCGCACAGTGAAGTCATGTGGCACACGAGTAAACTAGGTGGGTGATGGTTTTTGCCAGGCGGCCCTCTAATGTATTGTGTAGGTGTGAACATGGCAGAACCGCAGAACCCTGCTGTGCATGTGCAAGGTTGTTGGGTGCTCCTCATTTTGGAGTATCAACTACCGCCATGAATTCTCACAGCATACTGTGCATGAAAACACCATGCCCTGGCATGAGAGGACGTTGCTGACTACATGCATATTCTCTTGATGCAAAGCTCACGGGCGCTACCCCGTGAAATTATCTGCAGGCTTTGTTTTGAGCGCTGTATACCAACTCTTCTACACCCTGCCGCGCTTTGACACCGCGGTGCGGCAGCGCATGGCAGCCAACCAAGTGTCCCTGGGAGGGCTCCTGCCGCTGCTGCTAGCCTTTGCAGCCATGTTCAACCTGCACATGTTTGCTCAGAGCCTGGTTTTCCGGTCGGGTGGCGCCATAGGGGTTGGGGTTGTGAACTCTGTTCGCGGCGCGGTCTTGACGGTGGTCACTTCGCTGCTGTTCTGCATCCCAGAGCGGCCCTGGCTGTGTATGGATGCACGGTCAGGGCTGAGTGCTGCTGTGACTACACTAGGCGGGCTGGTATGGGTGCTTAGCGATCCCAAGGCAAGAAAGCCGGCTGTGGCTGGGAAGAAGGAGGGGCGGCAACCCAATAGCAGTGGGGCGTCAGAGAAGGACAAGGAGTTGTGAGAACCAGGCTGGCCGTGTGTCCTCGGGTTTGTAGCCTAGCAACTCATGGCCCGCATTTGTGCCTCAGTCAATATCTGTTGCCTGTCAACAATGAACTACCATGCCTCCGTTTGTTTGCTGTATAGAGATGCTTCTTAATAACGTTGAACTGCTAATGCCTTCAAATAATGTTTTGTGTTGTCGCTGTTGGGACGTGGTGGCATTCTGCCTGGCTAGGACAACATATTATTGTGTGCCAGTTGTACTGCCAATGCTTGTGTATGTATGTCGATATATATATATATTAGTATGGGTGGCAGGTAGTGCGAACAGGGAGTAGAGCTGGGCTGGACTGGACTGGACGGAATGGACAGGGCTGAATGCAGAATGAACCTGAGTCTTATATATATATATATATATGTCTATATGTGTATCATATAGACATGTACCTCAGTGGAGTGTTTGGAGCGTTTGAATCCCTTGGCACCACCTGGGGTACAATGCTAGCAGACGCCGTGTGACCCAAGCATGTTTTACAGCTTGGAGCGAACTACTGAATCCTCTTGTAAGGACTGCAAGAACGGCACTAAAGCAGCTAGGTACTCCTGCCGGTGCAGCTTGAAGTGAGTCACATGCTCGGATTTCTCCCACTTGATGGAAGTCACTCTCTGGCCCCTGCAGCAGGTCTCAGCTTTACGACCACTCAGATGCAAAGCCGACACAAGCAACATCTGTAATTAACGCAGCCTGCAACAAATGACCGCCTTTGCCCGCGTGCGATACAAATCTTGCTCTGCGGAGCGCCTGCCCACAGCGCCACCAGCCTTGCAAGCGCTGCCAACAGGGGGGGGTGCCTTGCAAAGAATGCAAGGGCGGGGCAATGCCAGGGTTAGGTGTCCCCTGGTGGACTCTTGCCAAAAGAGGGGCAGAGTCGTCTTACCATACCTCTGCTTTTTTGCCTCCAGCAGTTTTGTCAGCCTGTCTGCGTGGCACAGCGGGTCGTCCTGGCTGTAGAGGTACAGCTGAGGCTTGTCCTGCCCCAGCCGCAGCATGTTGTCCCTGCAACAGGGATTCGGCAGTTATTCTCAAACCACTGGCTTAGGCACTCAGGCATCCCCAGAGCATACCTTGCATCCTGCATTGACACTTCACAGCTATGATTCGTATTACACTTCTACCCCTGTGGGGCCATTCCAGTCAAAACCATGGCAGGTAGGTCAGTGCTTACCAATACTCCTTCCCCCGTGCTCCATCTATGGGCTGGAAGAAGGACAGCACACTATGGGCAGCCAAAGCTGCAGTACGCTTCAGCCCCGGTGACATCGTGGTAGTCAGCACCAGCCTGGCCGCATTCACATCCATGAACCCCGGGGCGCTGTCAAATATGTACCCCAGTACCAAATGCCGATACTCGCTGTACCTGCACAGGGAGGCAATCACCCCCGGCTAATGTCAGTGTGTTGGGCTGAAGCGATGCAGTAGCTAGACGATAACAAAGCCGAGAGACTTCACGAGTAGCGATGAGTGAAGGGAGAGCCTGAACCCTTTCCAACCTCCATCTTCAAGATATGCATGCTGCATAGCGCCTTGCAGGGCTCGACGCCTTGGGGGCGCACTCCAGGCCTGTTCTCTCTTTCAGCAGCACGTCGAGTCGCTGTTAGCCCAAGACAAGCCGGGTGCAGATATTGCAGACCGCACCCTCACCTTGTGTCTGTCTCTATGAGGTTCTGCAGCTGCTCCACAACATATCCGCCTCCGTTGCTGAATGCGTAGAACACAAGCGGCCTGCAGAAGCAGTGCAAATGAGGTGCCCCTTGTTTGTCAAGCCTCTGCTCCGCTTTTGTCACGAAAAGCCTGCACAGCCGTCTGGGATGGCCCTGAGCAGCACATACATGAGCCATAGCAGTGCGGTGCTCCTACCCGGTATGCAGGCCAAAAGCTTGCCTCACGTCCTCTCCATCCCCGATTGCATCATGGGCATGATTACCCTCTTTCACCCTGCCCCTCTCACGTGGCGGACGCCCATATGCATTGCAATGCGGAAGTCCACCTACATCAGCATTAATCCCCCGGCGTGCACCCCACCCCCCCTCCCTTCCCACCGCCGCCTCCCACTGCTACTCACCACCATCTCACCTGGGAGGGGAGAGAGCTAGCTCTCTCAGCACATCAAGCAGGGCTTGCGCCCACCGCCGCCGGAAGTATGCGACCGGCGACATGATGTGGGTTGTGGGTAGGACGGAACGCACAGAGATGAGCCCTTGCTCGGCAAATAGCTCGGCAAACTTGGACAGTGGGCGGTCGTTGGCTCCTGCCCAGCCCATGATGATCTGCAGGTGAAGCGTTCCAACGATAGCTATGAGATATTCGCCTGCATTAGTCTGGAGTAACAAAGCATGAGGACCCAACCAACTAACGCTTGGCATGGCGAGGCCGTAAATGGGAAGAGTTGCTCAGTTGGAGCATAATTTGCAGTGTTGAACGGTGACCCCCTCACGCAAGGTGTGGAGCAGGCTGTTTCTGACTGAGAGCAGCACAATGCTGGTAACACATACCGTGGGCACACAATTTGTTCAGGTGATAAGCTGAACATAGCTGCTGTTACTTCTGGCTGCCACAGCAACGCAGCCAAAGGATCACAACAGTGGGCTAGCTTGATGCTGCGCTTCCCTGACCCTACCGGCCACTACTGGACCTTATGTTTTTGTTTTTAGGCACAGGACTCCAGAGAGCTCACCACCGCTGGGGAGTTTGGTGTAACGTGATCAGGTGTAAAGGCCGTGAAGGTGCCCCGCACTGTGGTCATCGTTGCTTTCAGGCAGAGCCGTGTCAATCGTTTTGGCACAAGCAACTCAAACTGCCCTAATAGCAAGCAAAAAGGACTGGCAATGGCTGGAGTAGACAAACATGCAAGGGCCAGCTGCCTGACGTTCTCCAAGTGATCACGGGGATAGGTTTAGGCAGTTGCGGTTGGTGCGACCAACTCTTCTGGTAAGGTTTCAGGAACCCAGGTCGTCATCGAAGCGCCAAACGGGTTATGTAATCGATCACCTTGGAGCCCAGTCTGACGTGTTCAACAACTTATATATCACGACTTCAACAACAAACACTTGTCCTCAGAGCCAACACATACACCTTTACCCAGTCTGGCACAACCCAGGCGCAACACACCTGCCAGTGCAGCGCAGCCAATACTTCAGGCAACAACAGAAATTTTTATTGGCTCTTCCTGGCCTATTGAGTGTCCCTCCACCTTAAAGCCCTCAGTGAGGCACAGCAGCGGCAGGTAGAGCTCCACCCGGTACCGACACTGCCGAGGTTCCTGGACATACACCCTGGTCTCCAGGTCCGGAGAACACATGATGCGCAGCTCCGACGTCCGCTTAATCACCGGAAACCCCGCTCCGCTGCTGCCTGCTTTGCTGCTGCTGCTGCTGTCCCCGCTGCCACTCCGCTCCTTGCTGCTGCGGCTACGCTTGTCAGCTAATGAGCTTTCGTCAGGCTCTGACACCTCCCTTTTGCCAGATGGAATTGCTGCTGCCTGGGCTTGTTCATCCACCACCTCCGCTCCTTCCACCAACTCCGCATTGTACGTTGTGTCCTCTGTCAGCTCGCAGTCGTTGCCGCCAGTGTACATCTGGGAAATGTAGGGCACCTGCGTAGGTCGGTAGGTTTTTCCCTGCCTGTCTCTAAGTCCATGCTGATGCTGGCAGACCCAGCTTCCACGTGAAATGGTGTGAGTGCAAACTGTCCAACTCAACACAGCGGGGCAACAAAGTACAGCATGCTCCTGCCATTTGCACTACTTGCCTCGCCCTCACCCCCCGGTTTTCTCCAGTGCTCTTCCATGTCCACACCCACATCACCCTGAAATCCCAGAGCCTGCTGTCATGCGCTTCCCTCAAGCACCTCCTCTCCAACCACACCGACCACCAGAGCAAGCCTGCACCACACCTGCGTCGCCCTGGGGAAGAGCGCCGCATCGGTCGTGTTCCGCACTGTCCAGTCCGCAGTGGCAAATTGCCCCAGGGAGATCACCCAGTCCACCTGCTGGTTCTCTGCCATGTGGAACTGGGTGATGCTGTCCAGGTAGCACAGCTCATACATCCACCAGCCCTGCGCAGTTGGGGTAAGCAGAGCTTTGGAGAGACTGTCATGATGGAAGTGTGGCGCGAGCCCTTGGGACCGAGAGAAATCAACGTCAGGGGCATCTTGTGGCTGGTGGTGCCAGAGGCTGGAGAAGCACCGGTCCCCGACAGACAGGTGATACCCTGCGGGTCGATAGACAGGCAGCAACATGGAGATGCATCTGGTCAAACCATAGAAGTTTGAAAGCCAAGCCAGAGAAGGCATACTTGAACATTCCATCGCTCAGCCTACAGAGACACTAGCAGCACCCCAGTGAGCTGCTTCTGCAGGGGCGGCGACTACTTGCGGGACATAGAACGATTGCAGGGTTGTGATCCGGGAGAACAGCAGTGCCCAGTGCATATACATGCAAACATGCACTGTAGCCCGAGCTTACACGCAGGCCAGAAATAGCCCCTGCACGCACATGCAGCACACGCTCCCAGTCCGCTCCAGGCAGGAAAAGAGTGTCCAACTCTTGCCGACACAACAATCACTCACAGTGGGGGTGTACATGCACTTGTTGCCCATCTGGGCCCACAGGGCATGCGCCACATCGTCAGCCAGCTTCGTGGGTGGCCTGCTGTAGGGCTTCTTGGGGGGCTTGTGGGCCACGAAGGTGTCGGAAATGTCCCGGGTGGCTGCGGTTTTTGAGATCTGGAACCTGCGGGGCGAGGCAGGGTTGCAGCCCGCAAGCTTGGACGCATGCCAGGCGGGCAGAAACTCTTGATGCCCTAGAGTCCTAGACCTAGATTCTGCAACCCTGCACATGCCAGTACTTAAGTCATAACCAGGCAGGAACCAAGTCAAAGACGCGCTCAGCAGTAGCCGACCTCACACCGTTGGCTTGGTGGCTGCAGGCGGGCTGCAGACGGCAGGGTACCCCTCACAGGAAAGGAACCCAGGGACAACAAATGGTGCGCACCTGTGAGGGTCCACCGCCGGCTTCTCCTTTTCCACAACTGGCCCAGACACAAAGCCGATGCCTTTCATGCTCGCAGTCCCACCAGCCTCTGCTCCCGACGCTCCCCCTCCCGACCCCTGCCCGCCTTTTCCACCGCCCCCTGCCAGCGCCAGCAGCTGCTCCATCCCCGAGCCAGTGGCGCCGGCGCAGGGCGGCCCGCTGACGCAGGCGCGGCTGTGGAGCACGGCCAGCAGGTCTTGCCTCACGATAGCCAGCTGCTCAGCAACAGCATCTGCAGGGGTTTGCAGTAGCGCCGCCGCTTCTTACGATCCATGGCATCAGGCCTTGTGGAAGAGAAAGGCTCCAGGAGAGAAGGGGGCACCCAAAACAATTTATACTCGGGGAGGTGCTTGCTATTTGATATCCGTAAAATCAAAGAGCCAAGCCGTGGTTGCCAGGTGCCGACCAGCACGCTGCTAGAACAACCCCCCAGGCGCCTTGAAAGTGTTATGGCCTGCTGCTGAAGGTTGTCATCCTGGCATGGCCAGTGTAGCACTTGGGCCTGCCTGCCAATGAAGATGCGCAAGCTTTACAACAAGAGCGAGCAGATTGTATTGACTTGGTTACCAGTCCCCAACCCACCGCTCCACTCCGGTCGACGCTGGACGGGCGTGCGGCAGTCACCGCAGGCCTTATTGCACTGCCCAATGTACTGCTTCTCGTCGCCAATCATGTAGGTGGGGTTGGCAGCGCACTCCCCCTGCAGGCGCAGCCTCAACCCATCACCACCGCTTCCAGTTGTCTCCCTGCTTGGAGCTTGCAGGGTCCATAGCTACCTGGGCTGGCATTGGGGACTGGGCACCAATGCCAGAGAGGGGGCAGGACATGCAAATAAACATGCATCGCCGCATGGCATGTGCTGCTGACCAAGCAGGGGACACGCCGTGCCCCATGCCTAAGTACAACTAATGTTAGGTGGGCAGGGAAGGCGGGACGGTGTGGGGCCGCAAGGGTGACGTACCTTCTCGGCCCACATCTCACACTGGGGGTGCCTGTTGACGCAACCCAGGTCCATTTGCGGCCCATCATCCACGGCCTCCAATGCGGCTCCTGCAACACATGAGACCGGAAGCACGCTCAGTCTACCTATCTCGCGCACTTCTGTTACTCTTAGAGACAAGGGTTGACCTCGCGATTACCACCCCACATAGTAATCTATGTGTCCAAGCTGGCCTGCCACTGGAAGCCCGAATACCGAGTTGCCTGCGCCCGGGTGGCTCTGCCACTAACACACATCTGTACAAGTGAACACACTCCATGCCAGGTGCACATCCATTTACACAACCATGCATGCACGCAAACACACACACCCCTCACCCACGCCCACACACGCCCACAAAGCGCATACACAAGCACAGAGAAGTGATGATCCAGCACACACCTGTGCTGCTGGCCTTCCCTAGCCTCCTCTCTAAGTGGTCAAAATACTTGTGGACCAGCCCACTGGTCACTCTGACCAGGCCACCCTTAGCAGCCGCAACACTGTCATCCTGCTGCCAGAAACCCCACTTGGAGCATCATTTGTTGCAGCTTGGACACGAAAACTTACACACCACTGGAAGCTAGGGTATGTGTGGTGAGCAAAATGGGAACTGCCACTTAGGGATGCTTGTACATGTCACAAATGCATCTCAGCATCAGCAACGCCTGCTACATGGCGAGCAGCATACATTGGACGCTGGCCTGTCCGTTCAAACTAATGACAAAGCCCTCCCGTCAGTGCAGGAAGGCTGTGTTAGGTGATGAAGGAGGCTTTGTCGGCCCACACGCAGTGCCAAGGTCAAAGCACCTGCCAGCCCACAGAAATGCAAGGGCTTTTTTTGTCAGCTGGAGCACACCTGAAGGAGTGTCTTGCAAGCCCTGCGCACTGCCTCCATCTCAGAGGGGGTGGCGTGCTGCTTCTGCCGCTGACTCAGCATGTAGAACTCCTGCGGGACAAGTGGCGGTGGGAGGATTATAGGACGAGCTTTGCCTCCCATCGTAGATGCAGGTGCACGCAGAGGGCCCCATCTGAAAGTGATCTTACCCTAAAGACCGCTTGCAGAGTTTCTGGCACGGCGTAAAAGGCATGGTGTGTTTAAACCGAGCCAGATGCCCCATTCTCAGCCTCTTGGGAGCCACGCCGTCTAGGGTGCAACCGCGCCAAGTGTGAGCAATGAACGCTTTCTCCAAGCAGACTGACACAACCAACAGGGGTTGGACTTGGGTCAATCATCGCAGTGGCAGCAGCCAACGCCCCATGAGCCTTATCTCTTGGCGGGACCTCAAAACTGGTCCTAGCACTGAGGCTGCTAAGCTGTGCCCTCGTACATGTAGCCCCTAACACCACCATGAAATACTTGGAACCCCCTCTGCCTGACCTGGTTTCCCTCCACTGAAAAAGGAGCCAGCTGGCTGGGCTGTACTTTTGCCCTCAGCAGCACCCACTCGCCCAGCACTTCATTAGGCACCTGCAAAGTCATCACCCAGAACTGGACTTTGCACCTGCAAGCCCAACACCTAGCGCTCGACTTGACACATGCAAAATCATGGGGTTCTGTGTGAGAGGCCAGCCGGCCGGCAGGTAGGCCGGCTGTGGGCCTCCACCAAGGAACCCTTGACTGCCGGAAGGTATACTCAGCCACCCTGCGGTATGACGCTGTACTGAGGGCCGCTAGGGGCAAGGCATGACGGATCTCTTTTGTCGCAAGCCCCAAATCAGCAGTCAAGCATGTGGACAAACAGCCACCTAGCCCAGGTACCCCAGGTGCCCTCATGCCCCGACCGCATGGCTGAGCCTGCAAGTCGATCGATGCCCTCCCCAGCCTGGGACAGTTGGGGTACCCCAGAGTGCCTTCGTAGGCATGCTTGCAAACTTTACTTCTCAAGGCCTTGCCGCCCTCCCCAGGGGACCTACTAGCACCCACCTCAAGCTCACACAGCTGCTCTGCATACTCTGCGATCCTCTTCCTGGAGGGCACCGCCTCATGCAGGCCGACCCAGTCAGTCAGGCCTCGCCAGAGCGCAGACGCCAGAGCCATGCAGACCTTGCACTGAGCCACGCCGGCGGCGGCAGCGATGGACGCTGAGTCATCCAGCAGCGAGACATCAAAACGGCTGGGCTGCAGGTCTTTGTGCCTGCACATTCCAGGAGCCATTGCATTGACCTGGTGCCACAGGCTTGCAAGCAAAGCGGAAGCTGGTGGGAACAAGGGCTGGGCAGGCACGACAACTCTACCGTGTGGCAGCAGCTCACACTTAGCTGCTGCGACGCAGAGCCTCAAGGCAAGGTCTGTGCTGACAAGCACGCACTCCAGCTCATGCCCGCTACCGGAATTGCCCCAACAACGCCTGGCTCACCGCTTGATGTCTCTGTCTATCTCGGCCTGAATGTTCCCCAGGGGGCCACTGAGGGATGTCTTCGTCCAAGGCACACTCTCAAGCAGCCTAGCCACCTGCGGCTCTTGCTTGGCAAAGTGCTGCCAGGGAAATGGGAGCTTGTATTCAGGGCTTTGGTTCCAGGGCTGCTTGGTCCATAGCAGCTCGTCGTTGATGTAGTTTACACTATCTGCAGGACGGAAGACGATGGAAACCGTCAGGAGGACCGCCAGGGGGTACCCTCGCCTGATCATGCCCTCCTGGACCTTGATCCACTAGATATCATTGGTTTCTTTGTCCAATGCACACTGTGGTTGCTAGATGATTGGGACCTAGGAGTGTTCCCTCCACCACGTGGCGAGCCTCTGTATTCAACCCACCATATCGTGCATACTCAATCAAATTTAGTATTGATGCTTCAGGATGTTTTGACACTTGATTCTATCAGTTGACAGGAAAGTGATAATCAACATGCAGGGCACCGCTCCCGAACTAGACTTCCTCTCTGAGCACTTCAACCCGCTGCTAGCCCTCCAGGCAGACAACCTACAGCTTCCCGACTCTAAGGCCAAGCCCTTGGACAACGTGTACAAGTGTCGGCAACTGCTGCCCACCGGCCACCCCGAGGCGTTGACCTTCACACCTGTCCAGGCCAAGGTAAAGAGAAGCTTTCCCTTGCATGCAGACGTGCTCAGGGTAGACTGGGCAAGGTTAAAAATACCAGGTTGACACTGACTACTGCTTCCAGATCTCCGCTTGGCTGCAGAGTGGGGCAGCTGAACTAGCCAAGGCTCGAACGTCATATGTGGCAATAAAGAAGCAGAGAGAAGAGTAAGTCCAGGCTGGCCTGGTGCACACAATGTGCACCCTTGGGCACCTGCCTTTCGGCATGTCGCCGCCAGTGCAAGGCACTGTACTTGTAAGCAACCCCAGGTTGCTGCTAATGCTGTATGTTGCTGCCCGGCCTCAAGGTATGCAAGGATGTCAGTGGGTCGCGGCTGAGTGTGGTAAATGCGCTGGTGCAGAAACAGGCGCAACCCCTTGCAAGAAATGGTGGATGCCATCACGTCAGGACCTCTACTGATGCTCAAGCAGGCTTGCACAGAGCACAGCAAAGTTCGTGTGTTGACTCGGCACGCTCGTGGTGTCAGGGGCAGTAGTACTGGGACCCTGGTGGCTTTTGACAAGTATATGAACCTGGTACTGAGAGATGTCGAGGAGGATTATACCGTGTTGCTAAAGCTGGAGAGGCAGGACCTGGGCGGTGGTAAGCTTAGCCGGGGACGGCGTAAACAGGAGCGACGACATCGTAGCTTGAGGCAGGTTTTTGTGAGAGGTGACAGTGTCGTGTGTGTGCAGCGCCCAACCCTTCCATAACAGTCGGACAGAGAATGTGCGCAGGTTCAGGTTCCTGCAATGGCTTTCTGTATGACTTGACAGTGAGATGCAAGGCTGTGTTTGTGACTTGACAGTGAGATGCAAGGCTTGCTTTGAGGGCTGGGTATTTTGAGATAAGCTGGGTACTGCAGGGCAGCTTGCAAGCAGTGGTGTGGGTACTATGGGAATACCTAAGCCAGTACTCTAACATGATATTTCACAATGCCATGACTTTTGTCCCATGCATGATTGCAGTACATGTTTGCTACAGCTGTCCTCTCAGCATTGGGGTTGCCTGTAGGTTGACAGGCTGGATATTTACAGTGTGTCTGCGCATTCTCACCAGAGCTGTCAGAGTTGTGGGAGTGACGAGGGAATGCATGCATGTAACGAATCATTGGGAGTAGCTTAACATCCTTTCATGCTGGAAAGCTATGCATTACCAAGGATTACACGCCTTACTTTCAATCTCGTCCTGCGGCTGCGGGGTGACAGGTAGTTACAAAAAGATATCAGATGGTATGTATAAGGCATCATATCATCACAGCATTCAGCATCAATCGACCAACCAATCATAGAGTATAATGGTAACCAATGTCACAGGGAATCCGCAACTTGCACCATTTGCCGGACCCCCGTAGCTAGCACAGCGATGTGGGCCTGATCAATGGAAAACGTGTCTTCTTTCCCACTCGCATCGAAGACATAAGCAACACTTTACACCACAACAGACACACCGTATATCACACGCATGCGAGGGAGTAGTAGGACTCTCTAACAACAACTCTCCAGGGCAGCCTTCAAGCAGCACGAGGGAGCCATGTGGTAAGAGAGAAGGTAGCCCACCAACAACACATGCAGCGCCCCCAGCCCACGCACCAAAGGCGCGCCTAACCCACCATGTCCCGCTGCATGCAACCCTAAAAAGCTTTCTAGCCCCCGGCACGACAACTCTTGCAGCCCACTTGCTCTACCAGCCAAGTGCTACCATGCAGCACGCCCAGCAAAAGGGTCTCTCCCGTCTGCAGCCATACTTCGAGTCTCATTCGTTCGGGTGCGAGGTGACGGCTCAGCCGCGTCACCTAACAGGGGTAGGGGGTACCCGCCTCGGGCTAAAGGCACTTACACTGCACATTCATCTAGCTATCCTGTGCAGCTTAGGCAGCCCCCTGCCCTAGGTCCAAGGATCGCTGCACTGCTGACGGGGGGCAGCAAACGGGCAAGGCAAGAAAATGGGAAGCCTTTGGGCAGAAATACCGACACGCAGTCCTACCGGATCAATCTCACAGCAGGGGCGGAGGGGGCAGCACTATCAATCCCCCCTCGCAAACAGCACCTCAAGTCAACAGCACAGAGTGCGGCTAGCAGTGTATATCACATTTGAGGGGGCCAAGGGTGGTACAACAGCCATGCATGGTCGTACACCCAAGTCAACCAGCCACCCTCAACAAATCAATCATAAGCCGCACTCGGACAACCCGGTCCCACAGACAAGAGCTGTGGTTACTAGTATACACTGGCACACCTGTGCCAGACACATCCCATGCCATACGCTGTTCCACAAAATGTGTCACAGGAGACGCAGCTCCAGCGCTAGGGCTGCCCCACACAGCAGCACTGCGGCGCTTCTAACCGCATGCGTCTTCCCTGTCTTGGCCTGAGTTCCACATGGAACCTAAATCAACCACTGGAAGACTGCAATCAACTCCTGTCAAAAACACCTGGCGCTGCCTAGTCCACCTCCCTTTGCTCACCATTAGCTCACCATTAGCAACCAGCCAAACCTGGTTGCACTCCCAGCACCCACCCCAGCAGGCAACTACTCCTCATGCACAGCAGCCGCCGCAGCGTCAGCAGCCTCCCCCACAGCTCCCACCACCTTGTCCTTGGCAGCGCTGATGCTGGCACCAGTTCCCTCCAGGGACGTCACAGTCTCGGGTGTGGCCAGCCCAGCCATGGCGGCTACTAGGGAGGTGGCCCAGGAGGAGGTCAGCAGGGGCAGCAGGAAGCCACCATGACCACGGGCCAGGATGGGGCCTGCACGGTACGGATGAAGGGACGACAGGTTGTGGGAGGCTACCGTCGACTCGTCCCGACAGCAACCCCAGGACTGCCGGCCCTTGGCGACACGGTCCGACAGAAGCAACGGTTGTTGGATCAACGCTGCAACTTGTCAGGGGCCTTCACCAAGACCATTCTAACAGTAGCACACCAGCCCTAGAGAGCCCAACCCCAACTGGCAGCCAATGAGAGCGCATACGGAAGCACGATTCTACCGTGGAACTTGGAGTTGCAAAGTCGACTGTCACCCGCTCACCAAAGACAAGCAGATGGCCGATGGAGGCCAGCATGAGGCCAAAGTTGAGGCTCCTGGGGATAGAGCGTCCCAGCAGGTCATTCTCAGCCTTGTCCTGCATCAAAAAAGATAAGCACTCCTCAATACCATCACCACCCAGCAGCAAGTCATTGCCAGCAGCTGTTAAGCCCTGGCCCTTGATAACCACATGCACATCGGGGTGTTGATTCGCTATGCCGTCAGCAGGGTTCAAGCTGGTCACCGGCAGTGCATTAGGACAACAGCACAACATAAGCCAAGGTCCCACACCCCCATAGATATGCTCTTTGTCACGCTCTGACGCCGTCATGACTTGGGGGCTGAACCCACCTTCAGTGTGTAGGTCATGGCGGGAACCACACTCATCAGCCCACCTCCAATCGCCTTCCACAGGAACTGGGTGCTCTTGCCATACACATAGCCAAAGGTGTGGTACAGTATGTACTGCAGGCAGGGCAGCACGTCTGTGTTAGAAGTGTATAACAGGCTGAGCTGTGGTACAGTGTGCTGATGCACAGCATCGTGGTAGGGCCGCTGATGGCATGTTGCAAGCTGCCCCATACAGCCACCATGACCGTCATTGCCCGAGACCTCCAGGGATGCAAGGCACTGGAAACTCCACCCTAAGTAGCATGCAGCCCAAGTCTGTCAGAGGCATCATGCAGACCACCGCCTAACACCCTACTGGCTGTAGCGCTAGCAAGATCCACCGGGGATCCCAGGATCTTACCTTGGGAGCCACAAAATACAGCAGGCCGGCCAGAGGGAACATCCAGGTCAGCAGCAGGTACAGCGCCCCCGCAAAGCTGAACTTTCGAAGCGTGGTCAGGTAGTACAGGTTATGCGGCAGCCGCTGCGCGCAGCACAGCAAGGGCAGCAGCAAGTGGGTAGATATGGCAAGCAACTGTACAAGCCACTGGTCAATGCTCCACCATAACCTGGCTGCAAGCATCAAAGCTCCACCAACTTCCGCACCATCTCCTCTGGCCAGCAGTCATCTACACGTCTCAATGCGACCTGGAGTATACCCACCAAACCAACGCCTTCACCCTCCGCACCAACGCCTTCACTGCCCTTCGGTGTCCCATGTACAGCTCCTATACACGATGTAACCCAGCGAGTTACCACCGAGACGTTAACTTACCAACCCAAACACACTCCCCGCCCCTCTAGCCCCAAACAGTCCTGCCACACCCCATGTAACAATGTCTGCCTCCTCCCAACGCCCTACTGCCCCATTCTGCCCTAGACTCACCCTGAAGTCCCGCCACACCCTGTCCGCGTCCTCCCGCCCCAGCAGCTGCCCAGCAGGCAGCGCAAAAGTAGCAGCCATGGCCAGAGCCAGCGCCATGGCTGCCAGAGGTGTCAGAGTAGCTGGGTAGTACAGCTGGAGCAGGATGTTGCCCGCGGAGAAGGCCATGAGGGCGGCCTTCAAAGTGTCCGCGGTAAAAGTGCGCAGCATGTGCTTGCGCGCGGCTTCCTGCGCAGGCAGGGGTGCCCAATGTAGGTGCATACACGAAAAGCCGCAGTACCCACAGGCGTGCGGGGCGTGAGAAGGGAAATTTTATACCCAGGGACGTGGCGGGGCCTTCAACAGTCATTGAGAACGTGCCGATCTAAAAGAACACATCCCCAACTGCCCTATCTGATCCCAGGCAGGTTGCACACCAGCCCTGAAGGACTACAAGTAAGAAAGCTCTCAGCTGCGGAAAGCACGAGGAGCTCATGCCGCCCTGCCCTGAGCCGCCCCACCTCCAGGCAGAAGGCTACGGTTGCTGCGCTGAGCAGCCCACAGCACAGAAGGCCCAGCAGATGGGAGTGCTGGTCCTCGGGCGGGTCTGCAGCTGAGCCAAACAGCAGCCGGGCCATCTGCACCAAAGTGCCAAACCGCCTGGATCAACACATTTCTGCCTGTATCCAATATGGGTGTTTGTAAAAATGAGGCTCGACTACAAACCACTAATTACGGCCCACAGTACTTAGAATTTGGAATTTTTCGAGCTCAACAGGGTTGGCAGGCAATCCAAGGCTGCCTGCCGCCGGCTCTAACGTGATTTCTGAAAACTGCTCACCGCCTTCGGCGCAAAAATGCAGGGCAAGGTTAGCAGCGTGTGAGCCGCCGCCAGCAGTGTGTAAGCTGTGGAAGAGTTAAGGCCTCGACCACCAGCGGTTCCTGCGCATAGACCTCACACGTGAGCTCAGCCACACAGCTGCCTTGATGTGTGGACAGCCAGACTACGCCGTGTGTGCTGTCCTTTCTGCGAAGAGCAGTGTCTGGCTTGCTAGTACCATCGAAGGCAGCATCCAGACCTGTTCGGTGAGCCAGCCTCTTGAGAGGAGCTCCGGCTGGGCCAGTGGCCGCAGTGTCATGGACAGCGCCGGCGGCGACATCTCTGCGCTCCCCCGACCGGGCTCCACTTCGTGTCTCCACCATGACTATCTACGCGCACCCAGCGTACAAGGGTCGAGGTGGCAGCTTCCTGGCGTCCGAGGCTTAGGGAACCCAAATGATCGACAGATGAAACGGTGTCGGCAACTTGTTACAGGCAGACTTGATGCTTTACGAGGGCAGTAGCTCGCAACAGAACACTCAAACATGCACGCCATGAAGACTTCATTCTGACGCTAGTATCCTTCCACCTGGCTTCGCGTTGGTGCCCGTCGTGGCAGGCTGCTTCCAGATGGGCTTTCCGCTGGATTTGTGGCCAGAATATGGAATATGAAGCTACTGTAAGGAGTTGCGGCAGGTACAGAGCCTGGTGCGCAGCTGCCACTCTCTTCCGGACTTGACACCGTCCATCTTGTCACTAAGTCACTTGGGTCTCTGCGATGTCGTTTGAGATAATACTTTTCGGTCGGCACAGTCTTGCTGGTGCAGCCTTTGCAACATAGCTAGGCAGGTTTGAGGAGCGCAGGCGCGATCAGTGCATCCTGGAACCAACCAAGTGGCTTCAATATCAATAGGGCAGTAGACACTGCACTGCGAGCACAGTGCACGTTGGGCTGGAGTTCTGAATTGGTTTTGATGTCAGTTGGGGTCGTTATAACAACGGTGCGGGCTATAAGTCATCAGCTGGGTATAGTCACGTTGTCATAACAGCAACCCTAGGGAGTACCTAGGGTCAACCCTAGGGAGTATATAACATGCACCTTGAAGAAACAGGTGCAGGAGCGTGAAGAATCGGCGCTCCTCTTGTTGTAACTACCTTTGTCACCTTGACAACGTTAATAATGAAATCATATATGGGAGGTCCTAGGCACAATGGTCACAAGGCATGCATGTGCACGATATCGCAGTGGTGGAAGGGATATACAAACGCTATGAATTAACAAGGAAGACCAGGTGATAAACTTACAAAATGACCGCATATCTGTCTGACTAGCCGTTGACTGTAAACTGTATGCAAGCCTACCCTGACATAGAGTTGCATGGATACCCACAATTGGGAAAGCACTGCCCTTGCTAAGACCCGCCGCAATTCACTATGATAAACTGTTACCAACTACGACAACCACCTACTCGGAAGGACACAGTTGCGCTGTCTGTGGGGAAGCCTGTGGTCAGTGCTAACAGCTCTGTGTAGCTATACTGCCCCAAACCTACTGGCCACCTGTCAAAACCCTAAGCGGGCTGGACTGCCAGCACAATATGACAGACCGCCTGCTTCCAGGGGCAAAGGCAACTTAGTACCAAGAACACCAGGTTGAACCAAGGGTACACAGCAGGAAGGAGAAATCTGCGAAACCCCTGCCTACCTTGCCTGGTGAGAAAAGAATTTGTAAGCTTTTTGCCAACCCTGCGGTGAGCCTCCCATGCCATCCTGCCAGTTCTTCCCAGCCTCCTTTGCTGCCCAGCGTGCACACATAAGCTGAGGGGGGCACCTAGCTACCATTTGTTTGTTTGGCCAGGAGAAGCATTTCCTGGCCCTCCAGCTTCCTAGGCCATGTGAAGCCACCGCTGCAGCTTGCGTGACCCCCGCTGCTGCTGCTGCTGCTGCTGCTGCTGCTGTGGGTTGTAGTTGAGGGACGTGTCTGCTGGTGTGTCAGCCACGACATCAACCTCACATAATGTCAGCTGCGTCTGAGACGCTGGCCGGTAGATGACCACATACCGTGCTAGCTGCCCCCGCCCCTGGTTGCAATAGACCGGCTGCCGTGTGTTCGGCCCAAACGCTGACTCCACGCTGCCACAGAGGCTGAAGCTGCCCACAGAGCCGCCATCCACCCAGGACTGGTTGCCCAGTAGTACTTGGGCCGAGCCCAGGGCCTCCCAGGATACGTCAGCGCGGGTAGTAATCATGACTGACCGCACAACCAGCTCCTTGCCCAGGTCCAAGTACCAGTAGGGGTCACGGTCATTTGGATCTGCAGGGCAGCAGCAACAGACCCTGTTGTCCGGCCGGGTGGCGATTATTGTTGGGCTGAGGTACGGGTGACCGGGTTTGAACTGCCCAACCCAAGCCCCACAGGGGGCTGACGCCTTGAGGCTCGGCTTGCATTGCTATAGCTCTGCACCTGGCAAGCACGCATGCCCAGACACTCTTTGTCTATGAAGTCCATGTTGCCCTGTATCGCCAGGGCGCAGACACAAGGAGAGTGTGAGGGCTCAATGCGCGACTCTCCAGGGTGCTGCTGCCCGCCCTTGTCGCTGTGAGCTCACCTGTCTGTGCGCAGAAGGGAGCCGCTGCAGGGTTGGTGTTGCAGCTGCCATCCACCGCCAGCGAGGCCGGTCGGCCAGTGGCAGTACTGGACTGGAACGCAGGCCTCCCCTTGGCTACAGATGTGCCGCACTGGATGGTCTTGGGGTTAAGGGTGATGGACACATCAGGACTAGGAGGCGGCGGGGAGGCCACTGGACTGGGGGGCGGTGGTGAGGCCAGAGGGCTGGGTAGCAAGGGGCTGGGAGGTGGCGGCGGGCTTGGGCTGCAGAGGAGGGCGAGCGCGGATGCAAGGTCAGCCAAGCAGCCTTGACCATGCAATATCTTGAAACTTGGTTGATATGACAAAAGAAGAAAGCACCTCAAGGCACTGCATGAGAAAATCAAGTAATTATTATTCATGAAGACCACCCTAAGGCTGGCGCTGGTGGGTAGCCAAACTTAGGAGCCCTCCGCATGCTCTGGCAGCTGCCGCCAGTGGGACGCATTGCCCATCTCTCACAGCCTCCCAGGCTGCCAGCCATGACAGTTGCTACACACTTGTGCCGCGGTTGTCCGTTTCCACATACCAAGCACCAGTAGATGGTAGGAGAAGTTTGCTCACCTGGGAGGGGGCGGGGAAGCCACAGGCGTCGGCGGGGAGGGAGGCGGTGGGCTAGGAGGAGGCGGTGACAGTACAGGTGGCAGTGGGGAAGGGAATGGTGGGCTGGGTGGCGGAGGTGATGCCACCGGAGGGGGCGGTGAGGGAGGGGGTGGGCTGGGCGGAGGCGGGGACGCCACGGGCGGAGGAGGAGATGGGGGTGGAGGGCTGGGTGGAGGAGGCGAGGGGCTCGGCGGCGGTGGGCTGCAGGCGCACAAAATAGTATGGGTGAGCAATTGCAAAACCTTACTGTTTGTATTTGAGTTGCCCGCTGTGCCCACCATGCATGTCTACAGCAGGATACACGCTCTGGCAGTGCTCCGTTAGACAGCCAGGACATGCAGCGCAAAACGGCCCTCACAGCACTCCTTCAGTCTACTCAGCCCCTTCAAAGTCCACTGAGTCCCTGGAGTCCCTGCCCATCCCCCAGCAAAACCTGACTGACCAGAACTCCCCAGAGCCCAACCCAGCCAGTTTAGTACAGGTTGACAGGGTACCTACACTGACCATGCTGCCCCAAGCCAGCCAGTCTAATACAGTCCGACAGCGTACCGCTACCTGACCATGCTGCCCCAAGCCAGCCAGTGTGGTCTAGCCCAACCGCGTACCGCCCGCCTGACCTTGTTGCACCAAACCAGCCAAGCGGAGCAACCAACCCAGTTAGTACAAGCCAGCTCTCACTCCCTGTTCGCACTACCTGCCACGCGTTCTAACAACTCCGGACCCCAGCCAGCCCCAGGCCCCAGAGACGACGTACCTTGGTGACAGTGCCAAGGGGAAGTCAGCCCTGACTGCCTGCAGGGCCTTGTAGATGTTCAGCCGCCCCCCAGTGATGACCTTGTTGGCACCGTCAGCCGTGGCGTCCACCCCCTTCAGTACATACTCCTTGACCTCGGTGTGAGTCAGCGTCCTCCCGGCTGCCATGGCCACTGACTGGACCAATGCTGCTGCCGCTGTCACAATGGGGGTGGCCATTGAGGTCCCCCACATCTGGCCATAGGCCCCGTCGTAGGTGGTTGACAGGATGGCTTCACCGGGGGCGGAGATGTGAATGGTATTCCTGCGCCAGCAGGCCTATATCATGAGCAGCTGCCAAAGGCCCCTACCCGCACTCAAGGTGACTTGTTGTCCCGCACACCGCCCAGCATTGCGTGAGGTGCTGCCCCATGTCGTGTAGCATGCAGCAGCCAACACGTAGTTCGCATGGCTGAAGTCCGTCCAGACGCCACGGCTGCCCCAAGAAGCTTGTGCTGAGCAGGAGGTGCGCCGCCCCTCTCCCTCCCAACAGAACCGCACCACCCATCACTCACTTTCCGTAGTTGGAGAACCCAGAGATGACGTCATTTACGTCGGTAGACGCCACTGACAGCACGTTGGGGATATCCACAAACGAGGCTGGGTACAGGGGCGTCGCATCCATGTCCTGGCCGTTGTTCCCCGCCGCCACCACAAACAGCTGGCCCGCCTGGTTGGCTGCTTGCAGCTCCGTGGCCAAGAAGTCTGACTTGGCAATGCCGCCCCAGGAGTTGGAGGAAATGAGGGCGCCCTCCCCCTGGCACAGCTTGAGGCAGTTCATGGCGTCTGAGATGTACCCCGAGCCGTCGTTCCAAATGAAACGGCAGACTACCAATCTCACCTGCAGGCAGGCAGGCAGGCAGGCGGGCCACCAGAGGAGATGAGCGTGCATGGCGGTGAAATATGGGGTATAGAGGTAGGGGTGGGATGTGCAGGGCAGGGCGGCAGGCACAGGGCGGCAGCAAGAACCCTTCACGGAGAGTGTATCTTAAGAGATATATTATGTGCTGAAAGCACATCAGCTACGCCCTCACGCCGATTTGTGCTCTACCAAGGTCGCATGCATGCCATCCATCAGTCTGATAAGTTATGAGGCACCCGATTCATGCGTAGCACTTATCGCCAGCTTACATTCCATGCTGTCCCCGCCACCCCGAGGTTGTTGTTGGTGAGGGCGGCAATGGTCCCCGCCACGTGGGTGCCATGCCCCAGAGTGTCATTGAAGTTCTTATACTGCGGGTCGGTAGCTGCAGGGGGCGGGTTGTTGGGGTTAGTCTCGTCAGCAGGGACGAGGTTGAACCCAGCCGCCACTTGGGAGGCGAGGTCGGGATGGTCTACCCGGACACCACTGTCCACCACGCACACCTTGACCTGCCGAGCACACGGGAAACATATCTCAATGGCAGCGTCAGGGCTTGACAACTCCATGTAGATCTGCACTTGCTGTATGCAATTGACAATGCCGTGCACAAGCACTCCTTGCTGTCACATGGGCCTGTTGCAGGGCAGTAGGTAGTGAATTACATATATAGCAGAATGGTTGAACCTGGAACCCACCTCCTGCATTCCTGTGCTGATGTCCCACGCCGCAGGGGCAGAGACCTTTGCCAGGTGCCACTGGTCTTGGAATTTGGGGTCATTGGGAATGGTGCTGTTGACATAGACTTTGTAGTCCGGCTCAGCAGCTAGCACGCCTGCACAGTCGGTAGCTGATGCAAGGTGACGGCCGTGCCATTTGCAGGGTCCCTGCTGAGAAACCCTAGAAAGGGAGCCCCATTCTGTGAGTCCATGCTGTTATACAGCAGAGACCTCGCAAATTCTTTGTAAGCCCTCCCTGGAAGGGCTCACATGAATAAATATAAGTCACACTCATGTCACGCAAAAACTGCTGAAGAGACGAGAACTACCTTTTGCCTACAGCACCGCCCGCTTTGTGCGCCCTGGTGCATGTGCCTTGCAAAGCGCACCTGCCATGGACTTGAGCTGCTCCACCTTGCGCTCCACCGTGGAGTTGTCAGTGATTTTATAAAGGAAGGCCCCCTGGGTTCCCACTGTGCCGGTCAGCTGGATGCCCATGTCCTTCTCAGACATGGGGAACACCTTGTTGTTGTCCAGCAGGACAATGACTCTGCTGGGTGCATGCTCCTGCAAGGGCACAACTCAACTCGCTTGGCTCTCATAAGACACCGGAAAAGTTGGAAGGCAGTGCTATACATGTGGGGCCCCTGTGGCGGACATACGTGCGCAGAATTGAGGGCGCTACCTGCCACATGTTATGGTGTATGCAATGTGGCTCCAAACAGCGGCACTGCAGCCGTGTACGTCCAAGCTGCTTACCTGTGATAGAGCGCCATGCAGCAAGTGGAAGGTCAGCACTGCCAGCAGCAGTGGTGGCTGTGCGCGCATATCAGCTTTGGAACGCCCGCTACACACGGCCTGTCCAGGTCATCCAAAACCCACAGGCACCTGCAGGCGCCACATATGGGGAGCTGCGTCTGCGTGAATCCAAGGAAGGCCGCCCCTTTAGGTTTCTAGGAATCTTCCTCCCTGTACTTTGAATTCGTTGAACTCCTTGCCCCTATAGCGACCGTGTGGTCCCAAGTAAGGGGACCCCACCCATCTTCCCTAGATCTTCTGCGGCTAGTAGTACGACGCCGATACTACCCACAGGAGCTCGAGCTAGGGCGCATGTAGCACAAATGCTTGTGCCAGACCGCCCAATGGCGGTGTTACCCTGGAACCTCGCTGATCGATGGGTGCCGCCCTCCGAGGAACCGCCGGCTGTCGTGATCGAAAGAGGGCGAGGTTCCCCGGCCCGCTTACAATTGACTTGAATTCCAAGTGAGGTTTAAAGCTTTCCAGCACGCAGCCCTGGCAGCCACCCTTCTGCCCCCGAACGGCGCCCGCACCCTGGAAGTCCTGTAACTCCAAGGGAGTAGTTCTCTCACCTCAAACTGCCTCAATAAGACCTCCGTCCAGCTCCTGCAGCTGCTTTGTTTCGACGCCCCAGTGCCGCAGACCTGCTGAGTGGTAATAGCCAGGCGGACTCGCGTCGTCCTGGGAGCTGGCTCGGTGGAGAAGGCGCACAACCACTCCACACCGGCTAGTTGACAGCTAAGTGCCGCAAGGAGGCTGTACGCACCCCTGCGGAGTCAAAGGGGGAGGACTTCAGGGGCAGTAGGCCGGGCTGGAGGCGCTGGCGGGAAAATGCTTGCCTTGCACAGCCGTTACAGCTCCTATCAGGCTTGAGATGAAGCACACAGATACAACAAGTTGTTAAGGAAGTTTTTCGTTTGGTGCTGCTGACTTGCCGTAGCTCGACATCATACCAGTGCACAGGCGCCCTACTGGCTCTTGTCGTACTTGACTGCTAGACCACTAGAAATAAGAAGGCTGTTTAGTGGGGGCGGTGTGGACAGCATGGTCAAATCGAGAGCCAAGACCGTGCAGCGCAAGCTGAAAAAGTTACAACAGGCAAGCCCGGGGTGGTGCTTTCACAAGGAGCAGCGTGAAGCTTTCAGCTGTCGTTGCTGCAGTGCATCATGCTGAGGCCACTTACCCTGGCCTAACCATGCCTGCAGCCAGAGGACGAACAGCATGCAGGCCCTGTCAGCGAAGGTCCGGCACCGCCCAAACGCATACAGCAGAAGCTCACCAAGAAAGTGAAGTTCCTCCAGAGGGTGGCAGCAAGCACAATTCCAAAGCTGGCAGTGAAGGCAGGCGTGGCTAAGGTGGGAAATGCAGGTAACTCACTGTTGCTGGCTGGTCCACCATGGTGGTTGTTGGGTGGCAAGCATGAAAGCAGTGGCTTGTTGAGACCAGCTTCTTTAGTTATGGTAGGCCAGCTCCCATACACTGTCAGTTTGGCTGCTGCGAATCACATGGCACAGTGCCGTCCTGTCTAGGTTATGGCTAGCCTTTTGGCCGCAAGGTAATCGAAAGGATCGGTTTTCTACGCAGAAGAAGAAAAAGAAGGACATGCCCTCGACCCTGGCAGACTTGTCCACTCTAGTGGAGGGGCTCAAGCAGGCTAGTGAAGAGATTGACGCGCGGCAGGCTGATGGCGAACGGCAACATAAACCAGGACAGAGCGTTGGCACTCTCCGAGCACGCGCCAGAGTGCTGTGAGTCTAGGTTGGAGGTGCATGACATCGCCTGTGTTTCCAGCAGAGGGTAACCCCTCAGCGCGGGCAGCATGGCAGGGCTGGGGAGGCATACAGTAAGGAGGGCGTGTGCCTGCCAGTGCTGCCTGGATTGCAAGGCAGTGTTGCGCATCCAAAGCTAGCCCGCCTTAGCCTCATGTGCCCCCTCCCCCTCCCCCCCGTCTTCTTTCGCATGGCTCACTGTCCATGCACGCCGAGTGTTGTCCGGCGTCTTGCTGCAGGGAGCAGGAGGCCTCCCGGCTTCACCAAGTGCTCCATCACCCACAGTTTCAAGCAGACCCACTGGCAGCCGTCAAGGCCCACCTCACGGCCACACTACCCCAGGCGCCGCCCCGGCCCCGGGACAAGGGCCCGCACGCCAAGCTGCCCAGAGCGGAAAAGAAGCGGCGGCAGAAAGAGCGGCGGGCGGCAGCGGGGGCCATGGATGAAGGAGAGTGATGCCTGGGACATTGCTGACTTGCTGTGCTGCTCAGTTTTGGTCGTCTGACTTTTTTGTGTGCCCTGGTATGAGTTTGGTGCTGTGGGCTGGGCCAACGTAGGCAAAGGTGGGTATGGGACTGGAAGTATAGCGCCAGGTTCCATTGGCTGGGATGTATCTTTGTGGAGCACTTCAGGTTGTAGCACTTCAATAATGGCGCTTATCCCGCTGGTGCTATTCCAAGCTTATATGCTAGTCTGGTTAGAACCTCTTAGCAGCAGCAGCTGCTGTTGCTGCTGTGTTTACAACTGAATAAGGGAACCTTCGTCGTCCTTTGACAAGTGATTAATGAGCGGCAGCGGGGGAGGCATCCACACTGTGGATATTGACACTGCTTCAATCCCTTACATGCTCACCTTCCCTTGTGCGGGGTGCAGTGAGCTGCGCCAGGCCCTATACAACTGGCTAGCTGCCCACCGCTGCTGGCGCCATCACCACAGACGCCCTGCCCTCCACCGCATCCCTGTAGTACCCCGCCCGCATCGGATCCACTTCCGCCAGCCGCGCATACAGATCCCCTACCTCAGCCGCCAGCGCACCCTCTTGCTGCTCCCCAACATCCCGCCCTGCTGCTGCTGTGCCGCATGCTGTTGCTTTTATTGACTCGGTACTTCGTGCTGCTTCTCCTCCTCCTGCTGCTGCTGCTGCTGAAGCTGCATGCCCTGTTGACGATGCCGGCAGAAATCCTGCAACGCTGGCTGCCCCACTTCGCAACAGCTGCAGCTGCATCTCTTTCAGGCGCGCCATGGTCAGCAGCGGCCACTTGGCTTCTGGCTCCAAGTCCAGCAAGTCCTGAAACATCAGATGAGTGGCGTTGGCTCATGCACTGGCACCATCCCCAGCTGATACAAGCTGTCCTGAGAGCATTAGCAAGAGTACTCCCACAAAACGCACTATGCCACGCCCACCAAGCATGGGAGCCAAACATGGACGGTATTAGCACACACTATAGCTAGATATGGGTTGCACAACCTCCCCTTTCAACATATCAGCATGTGGCTCAGCAATGTTGCTAATTGTCAGCATAGCGCAAGACCCTGGACAAACCACTAAAGCACTCTGGCTCGTGGCCCCTTCAGGCTGGAGGCCAGCTGCCACTAAATGCCAAGCTCGAACTCTCAAGAAAGGCTCAAGGTGCACACGTGCACTTGAGGACACCTGTAAAGGGGAGGCAAGGAGGCCGCCCCAGCAGCATACCTGGCACATGGCCTGCTCTCGCAGCACGACAGCAGACAGCGCCGCGCTCTCCGCAGCCTCTTGCTCTCCTCCCTGAGCCCTCTCCCAGTGTGCCCAGGAGCTGCCTGCACAGTAACGCGAGGCTCGCCGAGACTTTCAGACACTCTCATGCCTCACACGTGCCTGCCTGCTGCATGCTGGGTGGAGGAGCCACTGCAAGCAGTGCGCCACCATGACCAGGTTGCTTGAAGGAGACAGGCTCAGCAGTGCTCAAGGCTTGAAAGTGCGGCGGGGGGTTGGCACTATGTGCCTACCTTAGAGCCACCTTTGCACACTGATTGCATGCAGAATGGGTGTGTACAGTCTCAAACTGCGCTCGGCGACTTTGCAACTTGACGCCCATCAATTTCCCGCAACTGAACACTACCTCCAGGAAGATGTGAACGAACTCAGCCACACCTTCCATGGAGGAATGGTAGAACAGCCACCCTACTGCCTGAGTCAAGCCCCAACCTCATTCACAAGGCTCAGAGAGAGCTGCGCACGACAACCCAGCCCAACGCATGGAGTTGTTGCCAATGCTGTCCACAACAGCTGCACTCCCACCTTGTCCTGCCAGCCAACCCAGCTGGCCTCCTGCCATGCCGCTGCCCAGCCACCTTCTAATAGGTGCTTCCAATGACAGAAGGCCAACAACACCAGCATCCCATCAAGCTTTGTCTCACCTAGCAGCCACCGGTGGTAGAACCAGCCGCTCTGGTCCTCTGGCTCGGTGTAGAATGCCTGCTTGACCAGCTCGTACTCTTCGTCGAGAACTTCCTTTGGTACCAAGGGGGCAGGGCGGCCTGCGGCTGGAGAAGCAGTTACTGGCTTGCTCGCCATCCATACTGCGCAACCCTTGCAGACCACCCCCGCCAACCCAGCTCAGCTAACCCGCAGGTTGCGCTATCTGCCACCATGACTACATAGACAGAGGTTAGTAGGACCGGAATGGTGCTCCACCTCTGTACCGTTCCTTAAGAAACAGTTTTGTCCACATTTGTACAGCCAGAGCACACCAGCAGGCGCCAGGAGGGGGTTTCAACCTTCGGGGAGGCTGCTGCTCACACTGCTGCCACAGCCAAACAACTTTCCCCTGCCGCCCTGGCAAACCCAGGTTGCTGTCTTTTGCAGGTGCACATCAGCCACCATCTCCCAGTGCAGCACCCAAAGCCCACCTGCCGAGCTGCTGCTGCTGCCCTCCTGCCCCGCAGCGCCCCCAGCTTTTTGGCTCTCTCTCACAGACGGCTCAGCCTGCTGCCTCTCTGCCGAAACCTGCTCAGGGTCCACTCCCGCTGGTGCCCCTGCTGCTGCTGCCGCTATTGCACCACTGGCCAGGCCCCCGGCAAGCAGTCCCGCTATCTCGGAGCCAGTGCCCTGCTGCTGGGGCTCCCCATGTGCCACAGGCAGCAGCACGGTTCGGGAGTGCCAGGCTGAGTAGTTGCTGAAGTTGTGGTCGATCTTTTTGTGTGCATACTCCAATGCGCTTCCCGCAGGCGTGCCCATGAGCTGCAAACAAGTCGGCCATCAGGCCTCTGTGCTCAGCTAAAAATGTTGTGCCAAAAAGGCAAGGCACTACCCTGTTCATGGGCTTTGCGAAGCGTTGGTTTGACCCCCCCCCCCAGCCGCCACAGGCTACGGACCATGCAGCCAACCCTCCCAACCACAGTGCAACAACTTGTGGAGATCAAAGCAAGGTGGCATTGTTTGATCTAGTGGCCCACCTACACTTCCTTAGCAGCGGGGGCTCAATTTCCCATCAAGCCCACCAGGGAGTTGATGGTGCACCTCTGTGATGTAAGCCCAAACCAACACACCTCAACTATGAACCGGCGGTAGCTCCAGCCGTGGAAGTTGCGGTCGTCAGCATCGAGCAACCTGCCACCAGGTTACAACAAGGTGCCATCTACGTCAGCGCGGCGAGTGCAGGGGGGCTTTCACGGCAGGTAAGCAGGTAGAAGTAGTCCAGTGGTGCAGTGCAGAACAAAACCGAGAAGACCTAGCATGGCCAAATAGCTGCTTAGGTGCACTGCAACCATGGCAAGCATGAGGCAGCAATAGAGTCACAGGCACAAATGACTCAACTTGTACAGCATGCCATCGTCTTCCGCTTGTGGAAGCCACCAACAGGCCGAACACCATCATGCCCAGTCACCTGACTCACATGCCCACCAGCTTGAGCTCATGCTCCAGCGACGTGAACCGCCGGACCACCACCCACTTGCGGTGGTGCCAGGTGGAGTAGGACTTGGGGTTGCGGTACAGCGCTTTCTGTGTGAGAGCCATCTCTCCCTCGGCTGCGGCGACAGCTGCAGTGCCTGTAGGCAGCCAGGAATATGGCATGGTACCAACCCGAAGCTAAAAGAGTAAAATATGTAGATATACATGAAAGCTTAGTCATCAACATCCGGCGGTCTTATTGCCTGCTTGTGACATCGGGGCCGTCGTCCTAGCAGTTTGGCCTGGCCAGCCTCGCCAAGCCTCTGGGGACAGGAGCTAGCCGTAAGTGCGTGCTGACAAAAGCATTTGGCTTCGTCCAGTGCAGCTTACCCCCGGCATCCAGAACCGGCTGCAGCGCTTCCCGCCTGTAATTCCACACAGTGTAGACTTCCGGGTTCAGCTCGAGCAGCTTGGCAGCCAGCGCTAGCGACTCCTCATCGTAGCGCTGCTCCTGCCGCCTGGAAAGTACCTCCTTGGCTAGCTGTCCGAAGAGCAGTGCCTGGACGAGCAATCGAAAGGTGCATGGGAGGTATCAAGCTAGACAGCTAGCTCGCCAGAAAAACAAGCCTCTTCACTAAGGTGCAAGTGGGAAATGGTGGGTGTGTCTCGTGCCTTCTGTTTTGCAGCCTTGGTGCGTTCTGGGTCCTCGGAGCCCTTGAGCCTGGGTCTGCCGTGCATGTTGATCACTCCTCTCGAGCTAAGCAGTAGCTGATTAAGTAGAGATGGGTCACGTGCTGCCAAGTGATATTGCTGTAGGATGGATGTTTGAGAAGAGAGTTGCGGGGTTACAAGTTTTTGGGAAGGCGCAACGGAGGCGGGAGCTCCTCAAAGTCATTGCACTCCTCCCACGAATACACGATTAAGTACTGTCATCCGCACTTGCATGCGCCGATACCTGTTCTTCGACCGCTAATGGGCCAGCCCTGTCAATGACCATCTAGCTCTTGCCTTGGAAGGCTTAGGCTTCGTTCTTCCTGGCTTACGTACTGATCTAGAGCTGCAATGTCTAATAACGCAGTGTATGGAGGAGGTGCGGCAGCAGGCTGGAAGCACGTGGAGCAGGAGGCGGAGGCCATCTGTATTTGCAGTATGGCTGATGCCGTGTCCTCTGCCTTGCAGATGAGGTCAACGCGGTGGTCATTGATATTGGCACTCACAGCGTGAAGGCTGGCTATGCTGGGGAGGATACACCCAAGCTCCTCTTCCCTTCGGTGAGTCCCTGCCCAAGACTGCCTTGGAGGCCTATTGGGTAGAGGAGTTCAATCTAGGCTTGCTGGATACTTATCACTGTGCAAGGGGGCCTACTGTTGCTTGCAGGCAGTCGGGTGCACCAGCCGGGATGGGGGCGCAGCCCCAGCAGCGGACAGCATGGAAGTGGATGGCCAACTACAGCCAGGCCGCCAGTTCTATGTCGGAACACATGCCTTGAGCTTCAGAAGAGACCATATGGAGGTGTGTAACAGAAAGATCACATGATAGCCATTTAGCTTAGGTGTGCAACTTCAACATTACGATGGCTGGATATGAAGTATGGGTAGTGCGCGCTGAACGGCCTGAATCAGCAGTCCTCTGCCTAATACAAAGCAGAGGGCTTCATTTAAGTGCAAAAGCAAATGTGGTGTGCGTGCATTATCTCTTCAGTGTCAGGCGAAAGACTCTGGCTTGCTAGCAGATCATGCCAACGATGTGCATGGGTTGCTGGGCTGCAGGTGGTCTCTCCTTTCAAAGATGGCAGCTACCACGACTGGGATGCAGTGGAAGCCATATACGACCACACACTACGGTGAGCTTCAGGAGGCACATCGCCTGGCTTCTGGGTTCGCATTTAAGTCCGAAGAGCGGGCCAGATACTCTCACCCTCTTAAGGCAGCAGAACAGCAAGGCAACAGCTTATGACGACTGACGTTGCAGGGACCAGATGCGACTCAGAACTCAGGAGCATCCTGTGATGTTGGCGGAGCCCTCGTACAATAGCCGAGAAGCGAGGGAAAAGATGGTGCAGCTCATGTTTGAGAAATATGATGTGCCAGGTGCGTGGGCAGGCGTGCGTGCAAGTAGCACAGGCGGTGTTGACGGTCCCCCGCCTAGAAAGGCTTTCGCCAACGATCTGCAAAAGCTGGATTTCTCTGCTGTTGGCTTGCCCGACTGGGCCGTCGTTGCTCGGGCCTAAGTGCATCTGAATGAAGGTTATCCACTGCATTCCGAAGGTGCCAATGTAGTCTCGCAAGGAAGGTTGCATTGTGGCTGTTCTGTGGCTGTCCTCTGCTACCCTTTTTTCCCGTCCCAGCGGCATCAAATTGCGGTCTGTAAGAAGGAATAGCTTGCCTGACGGGGTGGCGTGCAGGGGCGCTGTGGGACGTAAGCCAGTAACTCACGCCGTGCAAGAGGTGGGGCTTTTCTGATTGACGTCTTTTACTGCAGCCGTCTTCCTTGCGCGCAACGCTGTGCTGAGCTCCTTCGCTGTCGGGCGCCAGACCTCCCTAGTGGTGGATTCCGGCCACGGCAGCACAGTAGGTAAGCGGGCGGGGACTGCATCTGTGTGCTATATATACATATGAACATCTCAATGTTCAGGCTTCAAGGGGAGACATCGTCCACCCCTTGCTAGTACAACTAGGTAGCCGACTCCGTCAGGAAAATTCCATCTTCCCGCGCTCGCTTTACACCGGCTCACTCATCATGAGAGCAGCAAAAGAAGGGCAGGATAGGTGCTAGCAGCTGTAGGCTGGACCCTAGGCTAGAAAAGCTGCTTAGGGCTGCCATGCAGCCTGGCCATCACCTAGTTTGCGCTCAGATCAAGAGCTTCTCAATAGCCAGCTTCAGCTGCTGGATCTGGGACTTGAGCTGGCTGCCCTCGTTTGTGGTGACGCTGCACGCTATGACCGGGCGTGACACGCCACATGCGCGGCCCAGGGCGGCCTTTGAGGGCACGAAAACATAGGGCACGTTCTGCAAGGGCAGAATAGCAGGCTGGGTGTTGGGCTTCCTCATGTTTGCAAGCGCAAAAGTATTTGCAAAAGGTGGAGCAGGGACCTTGGAACAGGTCTGAGCCATGGCTAGGCAGGGGGGAGACCAAGCACAGGGATGTGGTCCACCCTCACCTTGTCCTCAGCCAGGAGGGGCAGGTGCAGCAGAATCTCAATGGGCTCGGTGTCGGCAGCCATGATAACCACCTCGCTGATACCACGGTTAAGAGTCTTGGTGGCTGCAGTGAGGGGCATGCATGACTTGGTGTTAGCCTCTGTGACCCGAAGGCGTTATCGGCGTCCGAAGCACACAATCAAACATGTTGTAGGACTGAAACTTACCCTCGTTAGCACCCTTCTTAAGCTGCTTATAGTTGGTGGCCTGCTGGACGATGTCCATGATGGTGTTCGTCAGCTGCAAAAGCCAGCAGACTATAATGATGTCATGAATCTCGAATATTGCGAGAACCAGATGCAAGTGCCGGACCTGGGTCTCACCTGCGCATCGGCCAGGGGGTAGGCCTTGGGGTTCACAGCCTCACTCGCCATGGATCCTCGGCTGATCACGACCCGAGTTGGGGAGTTAACGGGAGAGAGAAGGGAGGGAGCTGGGAAGCAAATTGAGTGTCAGGCACTCCGGCCGGCCGCCTTGGCCGCTGGCGTCGCCCGTACAAGCAGGACAGCCGCCCATGCACCCCTGGCGGCGATCCCCTCATCAATTCACAACCCACTGCGCTGCAACCTCTTGATGCCCCCCCTCGGATATCTCGAGGCTGTTATCATCATTGCAAGGCCCGCCTGCTGCCCTGTGTCCCTCGCTGTGCAGTCGCGGCAGTGCACGACGGCTACCTACTGCAGAAGTCCCTCGTCCGGTCACCGCTGGCCGGCCGCACACTGACTCAGTGCATGCTGCAATCGGTGCAAGCACGGGGGGCGCAGATACGACCGCGCTATGAGTTCAAGCGGGTGGACAGAGGCGGGGGCAAGCTGGAGGTAAGCCTGGCTGGGTTGTTTGAAAGGCTGGAGACTCGCGCGGGCTGCTTAGTCCTGCTCAATGGTCCAGATTGCGTGCTTCACTGCTGAAACTGTCTAAGCATGTAGGCCAGCATGGTGTTTCGTGTATGCTTCACTGGCGCGGTGCTGCAGCAGTCAATGCGCGCGAATGATATCTTTAGAATGTGTACAACTCCTTGACAGTGCAGGTTTTCTAGTCTCTTCCGCTGACCTGACAGATGGAGGAGGTATAGTCGCCTGCTCGCTCGCTCCAAGCTTTGTGGCACCACCATCATAGATATGTTTATAGAGCAACAGGTGGTGCTGCTGATGTGCACATGCAGGCGCAGGAGGTGCCCTGTCCAAACACCACTGGCAGCTACCGGCAATACTGGGTGGAGGCGATCGCCCAAGACATTAAGGACACAATATGCAGGTGGGTGATGCGTACGACTTTGTCAAATTGCGCCAACAACCCCTGCTTCGCTCTTTTGAACAACCCATTCGACCAGAGTCTGCCAGGAATTTCAGCGCTGCTGATGCAGCATTGTATACCTGCATGGACACTGAATTCTGCCGCTTGGCGTTCTGCTCCGGGTCTGCAGGGTGTCCGACAGCCCATTTGACCCCGAGGAAAATGCCAACATCCCCACGGTGGCGTACGAGCTCCCAGATGGACAGGTAGGCTTCTGTTGTGTTATGTCCTGTTCACAAGATACAATGGCCTCTCATAGAACTGGTAACTGGGGTAATGACACCAATCAAAGTGCTCACTTGCCTCAGCTGCGACTTTGCATTATACACTTCTTCCCCTGGCTTGTCTGAGCTGAGTCGGCTCACGTACACTGGAGCAAGCCTGTCGCTGCCTCTGGAACCTACTCCACTGTGTCTGTGCTCCCTTACAAGCTCCTCTGGCCTGCCACTTACAGGAGATCCAAGTCGGTCCCGCTCGCTTTGCCGTGCCCGAGGTGCTGTTCAACCACCACCTGCTGGACACGTTTGGTGACGTGGCGGGGCAGGTCCGGGCAGAGGCCGCCGCCATGAACGGCCCCAGCGGCGCCGCGGAGGCACTACAGGGGCTGCAGCTGGTGGCCAACACCTGCATTAACAAGTGAGTGACACAACGGCATCCAGCCATGTCTGTACATTAGAGTTCAACTCTGTCTCCTTCTCTGTTTGCACCTGCCTGCCACCATCAATAGTTGAGTGGTGGGGCCAGGTGTCTCATCCTGTCCTGTCTTCTCGGGGCCAGTGCGGCATGAGCGAGCCCAGCGTTGCGCAGACTTTATGAGGGCTGTGGTGATGCTGGGCTGCTAACACCTGCAACATTGTAAGGGTGGTCAATTTGTGAGTGTATACGGGCCTCGCGGCAGTGCCTGCTGGCCTGCATTACGGGGTAGGTGTTCAGCGAGTGCATGTGCGCGCATCAACATGTGGGTGCTGTGTGTTGGGGTCCCATGATTGGTGTATTGCTTTAGTGGAGGTATGAGCCAGTGCTGTCAGCTGAAGGCCGTTACTGGGGTTAGGGGCTCAGGATGTTGGCCTGACCTTGGCACAGGTGCGGTGAGTTCATGATATGAGCCGTGCAATCGTGGATTTCTGTAGCCTCGGACAAGATGTGTATGTCCCTCGACAACTCGCCGGGGAAAGGTGCTCTGCGGTGGTGCATGGCTCTCACCTGCTCAGTTTTCCCTGGCACATTGCAGGTGCGATGTGGATGTGCGGCGTGAGCTCTACAGCGGTGTGGTGCTCACAGGCGGCACTTCCATGTTCTCCTCTATGCGGGATAGGCTGGAGCGGGAGCTGGCAGAAGTGGCGCCCCAGATGGCCAAGGTCAAGGTAAGGCGACGGGGATGGGATCAGGTGCTACCTTCATGTCACTGTCATTAAGGAGTAGGCTGGAGTGGCAGCTGGCAAAGGCAGCGCTGCAGACTGGTGAGTTATAGGCGATCTGATTGAATGAGGTAAGCGTGCGGGCCAGGGGTAGAGGGGCGTCCATCCGGCTGTGGCTGACTACGAAATGTCGGACTTTGTGGCAGGGCAGTGTAAGCTGCGGTTTAGTCCAACCAAGTTCAACCGGGAAGCATGCAAGGAGATGCCATGTCGGGTAGCTATTGTTGCATCAACCGTGACGCATCGCGCAGCCGACAGTCCACATCGTTGCGTGGCCGAAGCGTTTTTTACCCACATGCCTGCGTCCACTGCCACTCTTCTCCATTGACAGGATCTCATACAAGGGCTTCTCATGCATTGACTGCATGTGCCTCCCCTTACTCCCAGGTGCTGAGCCCTGCCAACACAGTCGAGCGGCGGCACAGCGTGTGGATCGGCGGCTCCATCCTGGCATCCCTGGGCACCTTCCAGCAGATGTGGATGAGCAAGGCCGAGTACCGGGAGCATGGGCCAGGGCTGATACACAAGAAGGCGCCCTAGCACAGCGTTCGGTATACGTGTAGGGTTCTCGTGTGAGGGGCCAGCAGGCAGTGTGTGCATGGCGGGAGGTGCCACAAATGCTTGCGAGGAGCTGGGAATGTCTGAGCTGTGCAGCAGGAGGCATGCGCTGCTACCCCTATCTTGGCAGAGCCCCCGAAGGCCCATTTGGGGGGTGCTGCTTCTGTGCTAGGGGGATGTGCATGTGCAGCATCCTACCCAAAGCGGCGCTGCAGAGGCAGCATGGTGTGTCTGCAGCCGTGCCAGTGTTGGCTGTTGCAGGGTTGTGCCCTCATGTGTGCCAGGCATGGCCCTTTCTGCGCCCGGTAAATTGCAAATAGCACTGCAGGCAGCCTTGGAAGAAAGCATCCAACATATATTGGATCAGCACATGTGGCCCACAACGCTGATGCTCGTGAGGTGTCGGCACCGTTCTGCTTACTGAGAAGCTGTACTGCAGCTCCACACAATGGCGGACTGCAGTATTACAGTGGCAAATGCTAGCAATGACGTGGCCAGCCGACTGCCCTAACTAGGGGGCCAAGCACATGCGAATCCTGGTCCTCTTCCGCGAAACCCCCATCAACAAGATTTCCCCGTCCGGACGGGGTGGTGCATGCCATTAAGAATTGGTACTTGGATCTTGTGCTTTGTGGGCATAGTACATCCTGGCTTTTTGTTGGCCCCATTTGGGGGACTCACGGCAGCATGGTCAGGTGGCGGTACGCTGTTAGACTAGACTAGACTAGACCATCAACAAGATAATTCACGTATGCCAAACTCCTTTCACGGGCCTTTTGTTTTTTTGTTGCATGCTGGCTCAGGGCCTAGCTTAGTCATGTGCGCCTCAAGAGCACATCACCTAAGGCCGCAGTGCGTCCTTCACTTGCTCTCGAAGCCTCTCCACGGCCGCATCGCTCGACTCTGCATCGCATCGAGTTGGGAACCCTTTCTGTCAGCCCTGTCAGTACAGTGTACCGCTAACTCTCCACTGTTCACACTGCCTGCCACAGTCAACAAATAAACGTAGTGACCATCAAAGCCCATCCTATCGTATCCCCGGCATGGCTCCATGCTTACCAGGGAGCTTCTGAAGGTCTGCAAGTGCAAGCTGAGGCTTCCTCAGCCGAAGCCTTGCCTGCACACATAGCAAGCCCAAGTCAATCTGGAAGGCACCTCACAGCAAGCCCATGTGCACCCCACACTAGACGGCGACCACAAATTGAGGCTGTCGTGGCCGTAGCATTGCCTCTTTGTGCATGCATGTGCAAGCCAGGGCGCTGCCAGCGCGGTGAAGGCGGCGTTCTGGGTCACCCATAAAATGCTATGGCAGGCAGCGAAGTATACCCTTGGACGCGGAGCAGCAAACCCAATAGTAGCAAGCAGTTAGGAAGCACGGGGACTAACCTGCGCCCTGCGGTAGAGGGCCTTGGGGTTGGCTGGGTCTACCTCCAGGGCAGAGCTGCACGCTGTTTCAGCCTGCTGGAGCGCCGCCTTGGCTTCTCCTGCAGGCATCGCATGGGAAACAAACAGATAGCTTCAAGGCAGGCATTGCGAACACTGCATGCATGGCTCTGTGTCGGCCGTCCTAAGCCTTCCTAGACGGCAGGGCAAGAGGCACTCCAAGCACCAAGGGCACAAGCCCAGAGGGGTGAGGACGGTCACTCTATAGCCATGCCGCATGCACGGCTTGCGGCAGGGTCCTCTAGCAAGGTTCCTTGGGCAAGACCACAGGCTGGCGGCTGCGCTCGACCCTAACTCATTGCCTCATTCAAGAAGCGTGGGCTTTCCTCGGAGACTGAAAGGTACAAACAAGCAGGGCATGGGGAAAGTCAAGGTCAGAGATTGGGCCATGCACTCCAAACCAGTACCATCTACATGGCCTCGTGCAGATGGACAGCCAACCCCAAAGCATCAACTGTCTATCGACTCCTGCTGCACATGGCCTGCTAGCATCAACACCGCAGCCTGACGGCACGTAGCGTCACCTCTGCTGGTCCCGGGGGCCTCCGCAACCTTGAGCAGCGCCATGGCCAAATTGTTGCTGAAGTCCAGCGCCAGCCCGCCCCACTCCACAGCACCAGCGGTAGTCCTCTCACCCTGGGCTTGCTCAAAGCAGAACGCCCCGCCTGCAAGGTACTGATCCGCCGCTGCTCGGTACTGCCCCTGCTTGAAGAATGCGTTGCCCCGCTCCTTCATGTTTCGCGCCAGGGCAAGGAGCTGCTGCTGCTCCTCCTGCTGCTGAAGGGGCGGCATGTGCCTCGGCTGCTGCGATGCCCGACGCCGTGGCTGCTGCTGCTGCTGCTGAGCTGTGTTTCTGCCTTGCCTTGTACGGGCACTTCTGCTGCTGCCTGCGACAGCGGGTGACGCCTCGCGGGCTCGCGGCTCGCTTGCAGTAGCAGGCATTGACCGCAGTTGCCTGCAGGGATGACACCCAGATGCCCTGGTTCAACACTGCAAGCATCCGGGCCGCTAGCAAGCAGTTGCACTCAAGCCCACTTCCCAAGGTTGTATGGGAACGCGGGACTGCCGAGAAGACGTGGGCCCTTGCCACGCATTACCTGACCATCCTCACTGCCATAGGAACAAAAGGGCAACGACCGGGTGTTCGTAACACACGGCGGAGCACACCGCAAGCTGCCAACACATGCGGAGGTCACCTTCGCCATGACCCATTACCGCCCGCTTTGCTGGCTCGCAGGGTTGTAGCATCTAGCACTGAATCAACGACCGGCTGTCCTGACCTGGGGGGGGTGCTGTTGTTCCCCATGCGGAGCTCCCCCATCAGGCCCACGAAGTCATCTGCCTCCTGCTTCTCAGCAATGTAGTCAGAGTAGAGGGGCAGCAGGAAGGAGGCATTCCACTCCGAAGGTAGGTCTAGCAGGATCCGCTGCCAGCTGCAGGCATGCAAGCATCACCGTCAGTAAAGTAATACCATCCGCCATTGTCTCTGTCGTTGCTCTACCGAGCGCTCCCCTACGCCACTTCCCTGAGACATACGAGACATTCGCAAGCAGCAGGTTGGCAGCCAGTGTACAGCTTGCATGAAGCTATGAGAACAACCACGCAGTACCATTCAGAGAAGCAAGTTCCGCCGCCACTATCCAGCGGCACACTTAGCTCAGCATGGTTTGCACCTGGGGACTTGCAGCTGGAGGGAGTTGCGGGCTAGCAAGACCCGAATTGCGTCAATCTCCTGGGGTGTGCAGCTCACTGTGTTGCTGTGCCCAGACTTGCCGGCATGGCTGAGCACCCTCATAAACCTGCACGGCACTCCATGCAGTGAGTGCGCCTACCGAGCACCCACATACCATATATGGTGCATTAAGCCTTCCTGGCACAGCCCCCAGCAGCCACCCCCGCATGGCCCTGCCTCTATGATTACAAGACTGCTGCGGCTCACCTCTTGAACCCCTTTTGCCCCTGCCTAGAGAGACAAGATAAGCACCTCACCAGCCATTACACGGCCCCCACAGAGTCCGCGCACAGGACCCGCCATCGACCGCTGCCATTCCTGCCCGGCTCACCTCTCGCCTCCCCTCTCCCTCTGGCTTGGCGTAGCCAGCACCTCATCCGCGACCACATGGTCCACATACGACACATGCAGCAGCGGCCTGCCGTCCGGCAGGGCCAGTAGGCTGTGCGTGAAGACTGAAAGTGCCGCCTCCTGCCGCTGCTCGCTGTAGGCGCCGCCATACAGCTGGTGTGCTTGGTGGCCCTACATGGCAGTTGTGTGCAAAACCAAGAGTTGCTGGGCGGCAGAGCGTAGGGGTTGAGCCAGCGCAGGGGATTTGAGGCTGCCGGCATTTGCTGGCCGTGCAATTGCTTGAAGAGGTGGATTGCAGCAGCAGCAGCAGCAGCAGGAGCAGGAGCAGAAGGAGCACCAGAATCGGGTTGCATGACACATGTGCGTCGGGTGGTGGACCTTGCCGGGAGTCCTTGATGTCAGTTGCCTTGCCCAAAACAATTGGCACACCCCAACGACCACACCTGGCTGTGCCGCACAAAGAGGATCTGCAGCGTCTCCTTGACATCAAACAGCGTGTCGCCGCTGCCAGCGCCCCCATTTTGGGCCTTCCGCTGGTTCTCCTGCACAAGTCACATAGCTTGACGCGTCGACTCCCCAATGCTGACACCTGTCAGGAAGTGCTGTTGTAGGCTGTCTTTTCGACTGAGAGCGCAGGCAGCGCAGCGCAAGCAGGCATACATGGATTGCCAGTTCGGAAGTCGTTATTGCACACCCCTCCAGAAGGCGTGCGTGAATAGCATCCTACCCTTGAACCTTTGGAGGATCCCAACAAGGCCACAGAGTGCTGTGCTCACCGGTGCAGAGAACATGGAGGACAGGTGGATGCCTAAGGAGCTGTCCTCTCCGCTAGGGATGACTTTTAGCCCGTCGACCGTCACTCGGGGCAACCATGCCTTGTCTAGCGGCCATACACTATTCTTAGTCAAGCTGAGGTGGACCTCCCGCTTGCCTCTCGACACCTGCAGGAGTTGGCGCAAGGCGTGGGGTGTCATTCACACGTTATGTACGAGTACTTTGGATCTCAACACACCCAAGGCAGACACATTCAAGAAGCACGACATGCTCACAGGTCGCTTGAATCGCTTGTGTGGTCCTTCCAAGGCCTTTGCACATACCCCACAGCTGATGCTGCAGTCGCCACAGTGGGCCCGGGAAAGAGGCATGGTCACCGATATTCTGCGAGATTCGGAACTCCCAGCACACCAGAACTGAAGGCCGGCTTCCTCATCCCTCTGTGCATGCCAGCCGCGGTCAGACCGCTGAGGCGCAGAAGCCTGTCACCTTGACATGGTACTTCTTCGCATCCACAGGCCAGGCGAAGGGCAGCTCAGCTGCTGCCTTGGGGTTGCTAAACTCCAGCTGCAAGTAGCGACCCGTCACTACTTAGCACTGGGCACATCAATTGTCATGCAGCTGTCCATTGTTCTATCAACGCCCCCAACTATGCAGCCTCCAATACTGCATGTCCAGATGTCGCCCGGCTACAGCACTCTTGCACGCAAGCCCTCAGGCCGGTGTGCAGGTTGGCATCCGCAGTTGAGAACAATCGTGGGGAATTGAAACCTGCACCCCCTGCAGTGGCAACGTGTATTCAACAGGAGCTGCGCCAGTTTGGGGGTTGACACCTCTCAAAGGTGCAGCCAACACCTCTTTCTGTGCATGATCACCTTGCTGTCCTACCTTGACTGTGTGTGAGGAGCCCCAGCCCGTTGCCGGCAACCCCTTGAACTCAACCCTCAGGCCGCTGCTAGACAGGGGCCCCATGCCTGGATCGAAACCCAGCACCACCTCCCAGCAGTCTGCAGTTTCGGTTATGCTTCGCAACGAGACTCCAGGGCTTAGCTTTGCTGCCGCCGCGCCTGCGGCTGCTATTGCTGCTGGACCGCCGCCATTCGTGGTGCTGCCACAACTGCCATTGCCTGGCGCTGCTGCCTGACTTGAGGTTGCACATGCACCTAAACGCCGGCTAGACGCTGGCAAGGCAGCCGAAGGATTGGCCATGGCTGCTGCAAGCCATCTCAAGGGGGGCGGTGGCTGGGCTGTGCATGGCTCCACTTCGAAGGAAGCCAGGGGCAGGGGTGGGTTGCAGAGAGGAACCCGGGTGGTGGCGTCCGTGACGAGCACCTGGATCCAGAAGCAGGAAATTATAGTGGTTTTTTTTATGTATGCGGCCTGGCGCGGAACCCGGTAGCAGTACTGACTTCGTTTGGGTGCAAGTGTGGCAGCCAGTGCGACTTTTCATCTGTAGCAGTCCGTTCCACTTTTGCGGTCTACAACTGCTCTTCGCACACCAACAAGCATCAAATCACCACACCCAAACAAAACTAGTATACCACCCTGGAAGCTTTCTCAAGGCTTTTCTCAAGGCACGGCTCCGGCTGTGCCGTTGAGGCCTGGGCGTTTTTATTTATTTATTTAGTTACCCTGGAAGCTTGAGTGGTTAACGGTACAGCACAGTATGGGGCAGCAGTCAACACCGACTCACCACTGATGGTGCTAGAGGCCTCGAAGGCTCGTCCGGGGGCAGCAGCAGCTGCAGTCGGTGGGACTTGTAAGCATACGAGGCCACATCCATGGGGTGCAAGAACCGTTTGAAATCAGTGGCCATGGCAGCCATCATGGCTGACAAATTTGGAGTCAGCCCCGCCTGCCCTGCTACAGAAGCCAGCTCTGCCAAGATCAAAGGCGTGCCTCCTGCAAGCACCGGAGCAGCTGTGCTAATTGCACCGTAGGGAATACAATGGCAAGATCCCATCGCACATGAAGGTCTTTAGTACTACCAGTCTCCAAGGCGGGCAGGACAGTGAAGTCAGCCGGAGTGCCGTTTGCTGCAACGGGCTGTCAAACACCACCTCCACCACTGCAGAGCCTGCAGGTATGATTACTGTACCACGTTGACACTACATAAGTGCACCATATGCAGGGCATGTGTATAAGCCACGTGCTCGCTATGTGGCAGCCTCTCACCATTATGCAAGACTTCCTGGAACAAGGGGGCCACTTGCAGGTCAGCAGAGGCCACCCAAGGCCTGTCGGCGCGAAGGCTGCCTTGGCGACCTTCGGCCTGTCGCAGCGTGTCAGAGCAGGCCCAGCAGCACAGCGCATCCCACTGGATGCGGTAGCTTGGTGGGAGGTCAACCAGCCTTGCGGTGTGGTCCGCTAACAGACGCCAATCGGGCTCTGCAGCAAAGGGCATCAAGCATACCTGAGGATGCTGCAGGTAGCTGTGCATCGACATGCGCAGAAAACCTGGGGTATTTGAGTGCTCTGCAACTTTAGCAGGGCTGAGAGCATGCAGTCTGCCTGTCATGAAGTTAGGTACTATCCCTTGCTGTGCTGGACTGCCTACCATGCAAGCTGTGTTTTTTTGTACTGTATGTCTTTCAATGCGTGGCAGGAACCCGAGAATGGGTCCAAGAAGCAAATGCAGGATTCAGCTCCGCGCCTCGTCAGCCTACCAAGGTCTCTGCCCCCAACAGCAGCAGCCAGAGGCACTATGCCCTCCACGCGCTGTGCAACTTCCCCCAGCAGGCACAGCAGGGTCAGCGTGGAGGGAAGCTGTAGCGCGCAGCGCTCCCCGCTGGGCTTGCTGCCCTGCTTCCGCTCAGCGCAGCACCGCTTGCAAAGCGAGCGCAGCGCGCCCACTAGGTCCCCTCCGCGGCACGACCCAATGGCCTCCTCCACTGCACAGCATGGCAGCTGGCTCTGCTAAGCTGGCAGCATCAACAGAGACACACATGGTGCCGAGCACTGTATCCGCCAACCACCAAGGGGCACAGCAGTACCCTAACATCTGCAACCTCCCATCCAGGCTGCCCTGGTAGCAAGGTCCGCGTGCGGAGTTGGACACATGTACAACTGCTCCCCGCCGTCACACATAGCAGGCAGCCCACGGTCATCTAACAACTCCTGTATCGCATGCACGTCCACTCCCCACCTTGCAACTGGGGCTTCAGGCTTGGTTGCACTGCTGGCATCCACTCCAGCGTATCAGACACATCTCTCATCCCCGCCGAAGACAGCAGATTATGCGGGAACTGCCTGCCCTCTTGCTGCAGCATATGAGGGGCAGCGGCAGAGGCCGTTTGTCACGACAGGGAGAAGTGATGCAGACCAACTGCCAATGTACAAGATGAGCAGATGCAGCACGGCTTATTGTGGCCATCCATCCCCCACTGATGTGCCGGGCTCAATCGTTTTGTCACATTGTTAAGAAACGCTGCAGGACAAGCAAACTGTGCACCCTCAAGGCAGCTGGCTTCTATGCCACCACAATGTTCTACCCAACTGTATCACGCGGCACATGCCTTGGGATCGTTAAGCAGCCTTAGGCCAAAGATGGTGGGGAAGAGGCGCGGGTCCACCCCCAGGGCCATTTCAAGGTACCCAGCAAGGCGGCGGGCCGCGGTGGGCCATGTCATGGTGCCTGTGAAAAGCCTGCAACATGAATGCAAGGGGAAAGGCACAGGCTAGGCGCCGCATTATGGTGCCTGTGAAAGGCCTGCAGGGATGTTTGCAAGTAAAATATCAAGTCTCCTTGTTCAAAAAAAGAGCAAGAGGATACATGGGAGCAGGGACACGGCGCGGGCAGAGAGAACGCCTGGATTGCAAGGGAGGGCTGTCATCACTGCTTCCCCACTAGACAAGCTTCCCAGGCCCATGATCTCATATACTTCCGTACCCACCCAGCAAGTTCCCACAGATGCCCTAGCACGGTCTTACACAGCCTGCCCTTTCTGCATGCCAAGCTCGGGTTGGGGACACCGAGCAGCGTAATGAGCAGACAGGTCGATTTGCGTGGTGAGTGCGTACCTTGCATAAGGCGATCGCTGCAGCACCCGGGGAACGCAGGTCAGCACATTGAGCAGGCCCACGTGGTCTGCCAAGTTACTTGTGTCCACCACGGAGAAGCTCTCAGCCTCCAGCCCGTACTGGCACAGCTGCAACGCGTCCCCCAGCATGAAGTGCATGCTGAGGCTGCGCTCTGCACGACAGGCCTGCCAGCCGCGCACCATGCTGGTCAGCACCCCCAGGCACGCCTGCACACACGTGCTGCAGAGTGGTCAGGTGAGGGCAAAGTCCCCACGCTGCCACCCATGAGCATTTACATAGCAAAGCTGCTTGCCATAGTATAAACAGGACCGCCCAGCTGGAGTAAGCTCTTCAAGGGCCACTTGTTCGGTTGCTATGCCATGGGAGGAGGAACCCCTATAGATTGACTTCTCAGTTGTGTCTGAGTCTTGTCATGCTGCTGGCCCCACTGCCTCAGTTGCGTTTAGCAGCGCTTTCCGCAGTCTAGTGGTGTCGAGCTGCACGTCCGTGTATTTGTACCTCTCAAAGGGGACCTACCTGTGTCAGTCCGTACGGTTGTGCCAGCTCCTTGGGCTTAGCCTCTGGGCCTAACGGGAAGTACGACAGGAAAGGCGAGGACCCATAGTGCAGGCTCCATGCCCCTGTGTCAAGGTCTAATAGCGTGGGGTTCACTTCCCAGCCTCCTCCCTCTCTGTCTGGAGCATCAGTAGCAGCCGAGACTGCTGATGGGTAGATGCTGCCGGTACGGAAGTACGTCTCCAGGTCTGCACTCAACCCCTGCGCCAGCAGGAGAGGTAGCTGGGTGACGTGCAGTCCCCACTCTTTAGCAAGCCTCAGAACTTGCGCTTGATGCATGGAAACCTGGAGAAGTGCTAGGCTTGGGACCGTAGATGCCCATAGAAAGCTAAGCTTCAGACTTGGCATGCCACCTGCCAAGACGACAACGGACTCATAAGTGCAATCACGTCTTGCACACTTACTGCCAATACACATTCTGCCAGGGGGGCATTCTATGGGGCATCCTAGGCTCAGGCACATGGGTGAAGTTGTTGAAGTTACCCACATCATGCAGCCAAGAGCGGGACTTGCTCCCACGGGTGTTGGGCCCTCCCTTGGCAACACATCACTGGTGCAAAGGCAACCCTGATGCAGGTGGCACTGCGCAGCACCACCGTTGAATGTGCGCACAAGGATGAAGGGCTCCTGAAATCCAGTTAACCTCCACCCACGACCTTCACATACCCCTCACCTGGCTCTCTCTCACACTCCAGTCAGGGTGCCCAATCGACATGGCACTGGCAACAAGGGCACCCGCTTGATTCTGTATAGCAGCCTCCATCTCTGCAGCTGTAAGCTTGCCCTTTTCAAGTTTTTTGCCCCAGAAGCTGCGAAGGTGCTCCCATCGAGCAGACTCCAGCTTAGGCACGGAGGGCCAGGTGCTGCTTCCTGCCCATTGCTGGAAGACCTGTAGGAAGTAGACGGGCACTGTGATGCGCTGCCGAAATCCAAGTGCTCAATGGAATGCGAAGGCGGTGGCCGGAAGCTGTCTGATTCAGCAGCTATATAAGTAGTTGTTACACACCAGCAATATGAAGTTGGACAAGACAAAGGTGGGCATTTGAGCCGTGTCAGGTGATTGGCAGCCCCTCAAGCCCTCACCTTGAGCACTGCCTGCATGTCAGCTTCCCTAGGCACCCAATGCCGCAGAGCCTCCTCGGCACCTGCGCCCTGGCTGAGCTGGCTGATAGCTTCTTGCAGGCGCAGACGCCAAGCAGCCGGCAGCTTGAGGCAGTACCACACGCCCCACAGGAAGCAGATGTCATCCTCCTTTGACGGGTTTAGTGACTCCACCTGCGGCACGCTGGGATTGTTGCAGCCTGTCCACCGCGGCACGGCCGGGGTTGCGCGAGAAGGGACCCAAGATTATTTTGTCGGCTGCCGCTCCGTTGGCACTGGCAATGCTGGCAGGGGCAAGAACACCCGCTCCTCCCCCCGCCCAGGCCTAACGCGCTTTGCTCCAGCAAGCTAGTTTGAGGAACCACCCACCAGGTGGGCTAGCAGCACCCCCCTCGCCACGTTGAGAAGGCTGACATCATTCAGCACCAGCTCCAGGGTCTGTAGCTTGGTGTTAGGCTGGGACGCCCAGTCCTGGGCGGTAGCCAGGGCATTGCGCAGGTCCCCAAACCCAAGGAGCAGCACCTGCTTGGGCGCAGGTCAAGGACGTAAAGCCCAGCTCAATCCACAGGGTTCCCATCTATTTGGTAAGCTTGACACTTATCAAGGAATCAAGGAGAATCCAATACAGAGGTGGAAGTTGTGGGTTGGCTGCCTAGGTCCGAATAGGTCTGCAACTACCGATACCTTCTGCGATGCCTGGTAGGTCTCTCTGAAGAGAGACGCGTACTTGGTGTTGCCAAAGCCATAGAAGAAGTTCACTGGCTCGAGCAGCACCCTGCGTACTGGCGATGGTGTCCAAGGCTCTGCTGCCATCTCGTGCATGCGGAGGGCGATGGTGTCCCCTGTGTTGGGGTCTCCAAACACCGATGAGCTCTCTAGAGTCTGATTGCCCTTTCGCGTCTAGTGGCTGTCATGTCTCGCACAGCACCTGCAACACTCTGCGGAACTCTGCGGAGACAGGCTGGTCGGCAACCTATATAGAATGTGGTGGCAGATAGAGCTGCCTGGGTAGCTTTGCTGGCAGCTGCCGCCAGTCAGGGCCGGGTGCAAATCATAAGTTTTGCCTGTCGCCTGCGCCATCTTTTTAGTTGTAAAGCCAGAGGCTGGTTCACCACTGGTATGTGCTGCACACCGGACACAGAAGCTCGAAACTGCATGTGTTGTCCATGTGTTTTTGGAGTACCTGCCTTGCCCGCGGCTGCCTCCAAACACAGGTGTACTACTTGCACTTCTACCATAGTCGCAACTAGTTTTCCTATCATTCCTGCACTCCATATTTCCACATTGCAATGTGAAAACCAGCTGGTAAATCAGAGGTAAGTGTAATACCCTACCCATAGCCTCTCTTTCGCAAGCTTGCTGTAGACTTCTGACAAGGCAGCAAGATCGGAAAGCAACCATCAAAGTCACAGAGCGATAGTAACAAGTAATTCACTGTGAAGCCAGAAACAGGGTGAGGGCGACAACTGAGCAGCAGAGGAATGGTAGACAGCACCGGCAGTATAGAAAGAGTCACACCGTTAGCTTGCTGGAATGCCCGCTACCAGGGGATCTCCTGCCCATCCCAGGCATAATACTTCCCAGTCTCCCTCATAGTTGTCCGGTCTATGATATCAAGAAGCTGCCGCACTGCCCTCTCCTTGCTGAATAGCTTCTCTGGCTTCACATTCTGCACGGCATGAGGGGAGAGGTCTTATCCCGGCAGTTGCCACTGGACTCCTAGGCCTACAGAAGCCTACACATAGCCAGCTCTCAGCTTGTGGTCTAAGTTAACGAGAACAGAATGGCCCTCCTACCTTCTGGAATGGCTTGCTGAGATCAGTATCCACCGTTCCTGGGTGCAGCAGTATGCATGCCACCGCCTGGCGCTTGCGCTCAAACTCCAGCGCTGCACACTTGGTTAGCTGATTCAGCGCTGTCTTGCTCGCCCTGCATGAACACAAGCCTCAGAGTCTGGCATGGAGTGAAATGCCAGGGTGAGCTAATAGCATCCCGAGCAAAGCATCGACCCACAGTGCAGCCTCAACTACAACTGTGGCATAACGATAACTGTCTTGAAATCCACCAATGGTACAAGGCCAGACTGCCAGAATGGCTTGTCTGTGGCCATGTGGCATGTGGGCGCACAGACAGCTGAACAAAGCCAGTTCTCAAATACTGGAGGGGAGGAGGCTCTTACATAGTAGTCCCCACCTATAAGAGTACCAGCCACCTAGCCGGTTGTCGCCTATGCTGCCGACTCGGGCACTGAGATTGGCAACCATGGCAGGCCTGTCAGCGCTGGCCCCTGTGTGCTGTGCTGAGCTCACGAGCAACGGAGCAAATGCCTGTAGTAAAAAAGGACCCACGTCAACCTCAGCTTGGCAACTTGTTGCCACCCACCAAGCTACAGCAGGCAAGAAGAGAGCCTGCAATCATAGGTAGTCATGGCAGCCAAAAATTAAGCAGGGCACGCGCACCTTGGTCACTAGAATAGGTCCAAAGGCATTTGTCATAAAGGAGGTCATGAGATTAGACTGTGTAACACGTGACAGTGCGGTTTCTGCAAATCACGAGGGAGTCACGTTTCACATGTGCCATATTGCTAAGAGTCGGCTTGTGGTCACAACCTCGCCGCTACCTGGTGCTAGGCCAGCCGGGTTGTGTAGCACCCCTGCCACATTTATCAACATGTCCAAATTGGACACCAGGTTACCGACTGCCGAGGCTGCCTTCTCAATGCTGCCTTCGCTCTGGCTGTCTAGCTGTACTAGGTGTAGGCTGTGGAACTGCCGCTGCAAGTCTTGTAGCGCGTGTGCGCCCTCTGGTCTTCTGCACGTAGCTATGACTGTATAGTCGGGACGTTGCAGCAGCTGCCTCACAAACTCCAGACCCAGCCCACGGGATGCTCCCTGGACAAGGGCCACCCTCTGTGGCGGCGCTCCTGTGGCCTGCGTGCTGAAGGCGGCGGCTGCGCGGTTTGGAAGACGACGGGACAGGGCGACTGCCCTCGTTGCACAGGGTAACATACTGCGCCAGTACGAATATTCAACCGGCGCAGTCGTCTGGGGCCAGCGATCAGCTCTCAGGAGATCAACGATACCACTATCGTACCGAAATCATATGGATATGATCTACGTGTTGGTCTCAATGGATTACCTATTCCATCCTGTAGTCTAGTGTGTGGTCGGACTTTTCTTATGGAGGCCATGATGGAGGCAGCCTGGCATCGCACGCGGACCACAACACTTCTGTCCCTGCTGCACATTTCGGGCTGAAGATTGGCAAAGTGATGTGCAGATTCATGGCATAGATTGTGACAAGCCTCGTACGAAGATTCCATGCCTCCCAGTGTCATGTTCACGACCTTCCGCTGCAAGCTCTTTGCGCCTGTACAGCTCTCAACACCACGGTCACGGCGTCTTAGACCCTGTAGGGGGTTAGATGAGTCGGCAGGGGAGCCTGAGACTGACTTGAGGGTGCAGGCAGAACTACTGGACAGCCTATTCTATTCAGCCACTGTTCCTGCAACTGTGCCCGAGGAAGAACGGCTTTTAGGTGAGTGATTGAAACCTGCAGCGGTTGTGACTAGCTTGGCTTCACACCAACTTTGTGGGTGGGTTACCACGATGCACCTGCCTAGCGTCCTGTGACGTACGCTGCCCCAGGGCATGTTGTGCAGATGTCACTCAGCAGCAAGAGACTCTTGTAGTGGCTGAGGCAGCCCTTGGGAACTTGCCTGACGTGCCTCTCTGGAGAGTACAGTGGGCAACATTGCCAGGCTTCCAGGCAAGTTTCTGCTATTCTACTCTGACTCCACCACATCTGACGTTGTTGTTATTGAAGCCAGACTCCCAGGACCTGGCAATGGCACCAGGCTCTGGTGTACCGACTGGACCAGCAGTATATCTTCCATATTAATCTAAACAGTTTCCTGTGTTCCCCTGTTTGGCTGCAGGAGGTGCTGCATGTGCATGTGCCCCACTACTGCGCCTTGTTTGGACGGTTGCTGGCGCGGCCAAGACCCTGGCGCTTTGGGCACTTATATCTGCCTGGGGGATCTGCTAGCCTTGGGAGCCCCGACTTTGACATGGTCCCTGGAAGTCAGGTACCTTCGTGGCTGGTGCCAGCGTTCTTGGTACCTTTGGGGTCTGACATGTTGGCTACAGCCCCATGGGTTGCTAGTTCCCTTGACCAGCCTTCAGCAGCTGCCTGCATTGGGAGGCTTTGTGCAACCACACCCCTCGCCGTGTGCTCTGGTTTGCTGAACGTGCGGAGGAGCTGGCCAGCAAGTCAGCAGCTGCAACATTGCGGAATGACACGGTGCAGGCGCCCTTGGTTGGCACCCTGATGGAGGTCCTGCATGCAGTGAGGTTCCCTGATGGCAGGCTGCTCATCCTGGCTGTAGGGCTCAGCAGGTTCAAGGTATGCAAGCTTCACAAAGCACCCCTAGCCTGATGTGTCTGATTTGCCTGCTTGCTGCCTTAAACTCTTGTGCTAAAATGACATTGTGTTATTGCGTATGGCATGCTGGACGTCTATGTGGGTCCCTCAGAATGGGCCCCCAGGCCATGATCTTTCCTCTCCCTCCAATGCCTTCATAGGTGGTTAGAACCCGGCAAAACACTCCCCACCCCCGGGCAGACATTGTGCTCTTACCTGACTATGAAGAGGTCCAGCAGCAGCAAGAGCTTGCCTTAGAGGCGCTAGAGGATACCGGGGCCAGTGGCGAGCTGTCAGTGGCAGCGGCCATGCAGGCTTTGGTGGTTGCAGCAGAGCGGGCTGCAGCTGCGGCATCACAGGTAAGAAGTTGCTTGGAAAGGGTGATTTTGCGGAGTCTTGCTCGTTCAGCTCTACTGCTACTGCTCTGTTCGAGGTGTTGTAAGGGACACGTCTGTGAACAAGAGCGATGGTATTGCTTTTGGTGCTGGTGGTGCGCCTGGTAGTAGGGAGTAATGTTCCACAGCCTCCTCCTTCAGTTTAGTGCATACCCAGCGCAACAGCCCCTTCGGGGACTGCTGCTGCAGGTCTGGTGGCGCTATGAAATCTCACTCGTGGCGGCTGAGGCCCAGCGTGGGTCCAAAGCTGATGTTATCAAGGCCCTGAATGAGGATGAGGCCAGGGCATTTGGCAGGCGCCTTGTGGCCATTGGGAACACCCCGGTAAGGGCACGGTCTGCGACAGAAGTAGAGATGCCTCACCGGTTGGCGTCTCATCATCTGTGGCTATTGACAAACCCCTTTTAAGTAGGTTACAGCTTTAGTTCACTGAAGCTGGGTGCTCTGCAGCGGCCCTGCTGCCAGGCTGTGTTGTGGCGGCTCAACTTCTACTATCTTAGAAAGTGGTGCGATCAGTGCAAAGCTTCTGCACCCCCTGCAGGTTGCAGCTCTTCCTGGCCTAGACCCAGAGCAAGACGGAAGCTGGGAGTCAGACAGCAGTGGTGACGACCAAGACGGGCACTCAGAAGCAGAGCCAGCAGGGAGCTTCCCCTCCACCAGCTGTACTGCGTGCAGAAAAGCTGCTGTGGCAGCGGCCATGGCAGCTGCTACGGAGACCCTCCTTGCCCTCACCGGCAAGGGCGAGGCGGCCAGTGGTGCACACAGCAGCAACGGCAGCTGCATACCGGAGCAAGGGAATGACACGCTCGGGATGGGGTTAAGCGGCATTGGGAGCGACGCAGAGACAGCGCTGCTTCCAGGGTTCTCCCTCGCGCATTCCAGCCCGGGGCGCTTGCAAGGCATCAACAGCACAGCAGAGCGTGGCATAGCGCCCCTGCCGGAGGCTGCCCTTGAAGCAGACCTGCCGGCAAATGAGCGTGGTGCCGCTGGCAAAGGCCGCATTGATGGTGCAGCAAAGGAAGTGGCCGAAGACATTGGCGCGGGCGCCAGCCGCTCTGTAGCAATGAGGTTGGAGGAGCTGGTCTGGAGGGAGCTGGACGCAGTTATGCACCTAGCAGCCCGGCTGCGTGCACAGCCCGTGCCTCTTGGCGAGGGCTTGGTGCAGCTGCGGCCGCCACAGCTGGGGTTGCTCGTGCCTCAGCTGCCGGAACAGCAGCAGGGGCGGCAAGAAGTTGTAGCGGAGGAACAACATGGCACGATAAAGTCAGGTATGTGTACACTTTGAATGCAGCTACGTGTAACCCTGTGTTATATGGAGTGTTGGCCGGCTTATGCCATGCGGATTGAGACCGGTGTATCTATGAGTGATGGCCCAGTCTTGCTTGGGTTCACACTTCCCGGGAGTAAGTCTTTACTGGCGGTGAAGTGTGGCTCCAAGCGCCGGTGCTACAGGTACACACCAGGATGTACGCTCGCTGCCTTCCGCCTACCCGGCTATCCGGCGTGCCCAGCGACTGTCTTATGCAGTGGCTTCAGTCCTCGCCGACCTGCCAGCCAGTGAAGGCAGGCAGGCGCTGCTGGAGGCTCCCAGCATAAGTGCCCGCCTGCGGTTGGCGCTGGCAGCGCTTAGAAAGCATCGGTCCGTGCTGGCAGCAGTGGTAGCTGTAAAGGGGTTGGGACCTGGCGGCGAGGCTGCTGATTGAGCAGTGGCTTGGCCAGGCTGTAGGCCTTCAAGGTGTACATCACCTCCAGATACGTTTGTGCTGTTTGTCAACGTCTGAGCGCTTTCATGTCTTGTTTACCGATTGTGTATGATGTCTCCTGTTGCAAGCTGGCATGTTGGTGGGCACACTAGGCTTAGCTTTCCTTGTGTTTGAAATAGCCTGCCTTTGACAGCAGCTTTGGCAGTATTGGTCATGGCTTTTAACCTTACCGTGCAGGGACCTGACACAAGCCTGGCATGAATGTACACCTTTGTTATAAAGAATGTGTAGCATGCTGCCCGCCCCAACTTGTGCGCTTAGGCCCAAGGAAGTTGGTTGGGTTCTCAAAAAAAGGGGGCTATTTAGCCACATAGAAGAGGCGCAGAAAGCTGGGAGGGATGTGCAGCAACAAGCAAACAAAGCACAGGAGCTTCCCTGGTTCGACCGTCTGTCATTCCAGCTGATTGTTGAAGGCCGGCCTGATCCCATGCCTGATCCAGCGGAATCGAATGGCGTGCCTGCGACGATGGGATCTCAAATGCCCAAACTTTCCGGAGCAGGCTGTCAATCTCTCACCTAAACACAAGGGACTCCTTTCATCTGTCAACAGTTTCCCTGCAAACTGTTTGCGGTTGGGCAGCGTTCAGCGAACCCACTCGGTTCGAAGATAAACACTTCTTATAACAATCCCACCTATAGCTAGTATAGGAAAGCCGCAGGAGAGGCGCCTGGAGGCCTGCCAACGGAGCGTGTCAGATGTTGGACGAAATTGAGGCGGACCTGCTGCGTTGCGAGGCTGTCCTGGCTGGCAGCAGCCAGTATTCAGACGGTAAGCCTCTCATAGCCTTAAAGGAGGTCCACAAAGACACTCTTGTCACGTGACTTGTCACCTAGTGGTGTGCAACTCTGCAGGTCGCCTCAAGGATGGAGCCAGCCAGCAAAGCGGCGCTGCTGCCTCGCAGCCCTGCAGGAGCAGTGGCAAGGCCGCAGCCCCACAGCCACACTCGGCCGGCGGCAAGCCCAAGCCCAAAAGTATGGCTGATTTGCTGGCTATGCTCGAGAACGCCCCAGCAGGGCCCATAGAGATCGACACAGGGCTTCTTTACAGCCCGCAGTCCAGCGTTGACTTGTCCGCCAGTCCCAGCAACAGTAGTGTGGGGGGGCGTAGCCTGCGTGGCCGGCAGTCACCTGCACAAGTGAAAGCTGGCAGTCACGGCAGCGGTGTTACAAAGGGTAGGGCCGCCGCCAAGGCGCGTTTGGCCCAGGAGCTTGGCCCCGCAGAGTACAATGATGCGGGGACGATTGGGCAGGAGTTCTCCTTACAGGCCTTCCGGCCCGCAGGTGATGCACATGGCACTGGGACAGCCGAAGGTGCCGGACTGGGAGATGCATTTGGAAGCAGCTTGCATCTAGTCAACGAGCTGCTTCAAAGCCCAGGTGGCTCCCAGCATTCCCTGGAGTGGGGTGAAGCGGCGTGGGATGTGAGGCTGGACCAGCAAAGGTCGCTAAATAGAGGGGGCGCCTCTGGCCTGCAAAGCCCGGCTGACTCAGAGGCTTGGCACCAGCTCTCCCACTCTCGGCCCGTTTCTGCCCCCCAGCAGCACGCAGTGTCGGAGGCGGATTCGATCTCACCGGTTGTCAACAGGAGGGGCTATACTGTCCGTAGCAAGCCCAGGAGCAGCAGCCAGGCAGCCCAGGCAGCAGATGGCGACCTCCAAGGGCGCCACTCACAGCGGCAGCTCAAGCTGGACGATGTATTAGCGCTGGGCATAGCAGGGTCAACAGCGGGCCTGCTGCAGGCAGGGCGCGAGGCGCGGCTTGAGCGGCTGGCACAGCCCCGAAAGGACCTCTGGGAGAAGGCTGCACGGGCTAAGCTGGAAGAGCAGCGCCAGGAGCTCAAGGTCTGGAGGGTTGGAGGGTTGAAAGTCACGTTGCCTGACATGGGAGCATGACTGCCATGTAATTGCGATCGGAACTGAGATAGGGCTGCAGCCACTACCCTGCAATGAGAAACAGGGTCAGAGTCCAAGTGCAGCCCCGACCCGTCTCTGTGCTCTTTGTGCAGGAATGCACCTTTGCTCCCCAGGTTGGCCGTCCGCCGACGCGACTTCAGGGTGCCGGGTTACCTGTGGATGAGCGGTTGTACCGGCAAGCAGAGGGCAAGTGGGAGGAGTTGCAGCGGGCAAAGCAGGCACAAGAGAGCGCCCAGCTGGCGGAGTGCACCTTCTCGCCGCAGGTAGCTTAGTCAACAATCAGTGGCTGGGCAGCAGAGTACGCTTGTGCCAGTATTTGGAAGGACACTGATGTGCCTAACTGCTTAAAGGGAGACCAGTTGCTTGAGAGGCCCAGAGCCTGCTTCGATAGCCTGTGTGTGTATATGTTGTGCTGGTTTGAAAGGTCTGGGGCACGGATTTCTGCGGCAGCAAAGAAAGTCCTGCTGGCGACACCCAATGTGATGTCGGGTGCAGCTCAACCAACCAGACCGGCACCTGCGGCGGGAGTACACCCCCATCCACCAGAGAGTCAGCGAGGAGCAGCGCAAGCGCTCTGTCAAGCTGGCGCAGATGCGGGTGCTGGACGTGAGTAGCAGGCACATGCTAGGTAGCAGGTCATGGCTGCGCGTACTCGGTGTCATTGCGTTAGCTGTTGATCAGCTCTATTTGCAGCAACTGGGCTAGAGAACTTGGTTTGGATATGAGTATAAAGTGATGTAGCCCTGCCTCGGGCGGACACTCAGCTGCTGCTTGCTTGCTCCCCCTACCACCACCGCAGGACCTGACCAACCCGGACACCACATTCACACCGCGACTGAACCCAAAGTCGCGGCAGTTGGCAGCAGAGAAGGAGGAGCGCGAACTGTATTCCCCAGCCACAGGCATCAGCTTGCGGCGTTCCAAAAGTAATGCAGGTACGAAGCACTTGCATGATTCTAGACTTCCCTTTCCTCCCAATAGGCTGGTCAGCGAAGTGATGGCCGCCGAACTATCGACCTTAAACATGAGCCTGGCATTGCCCAGCAAGGTCCCACCGCAACAGTCTGCTGTGGCTAAGGCATTGTCCCCCGCCAATTGGTGGCAAGAGTTGGACCACATGTCCAAGTTTCGCCACCAGTGAAAAAAAGCCTGTCAGCCTTGACCATGCCTCTTTGTGCTGCTGCTACAGCCGAGTTGGCCGTCAGCGAGGCATGCACCTTCTCCCCCGCGCTTAACCCTGCCTCGCAGCGGCTACTCGACGACAGCGCCAGCGTGCCCTCTGACTTCAAGGAGCGCCTGCGCTATTACTCACAAAAGAGGGACTTGAAGCAACGGCAGCTGCAAGCGGAGCAGGTGTGGTTAGGTGCTGGGGTATTGGTGAGGTGTCAGGGAGGTTGGAGTGCATGTTATGCCTGAGGTAGGGTCGGGGTTAGGAAGAGTAGGGTTTGCTGGAAGGTGTGCAACAGACTGTGAGATGCACAGCGTCATGACTTGCTTGCCGTTGGGAGCTGCCAGCTGTGCTTTCTCTGTTAGCAACATGGCCTCGCAGTGTCTCGGCGCCCGATTGATGCTTTGCTGGAAGGCACTGATTGGCCCTTCTGCAAACCACCATCATAGTTTTCTGATCTAGTTATTTAAATATACATGAAGTCGAGAACGCAAACATCACACCCTGCCTGCCTACTCGCTTGTCGCCCTTACCCTGTCCCTTGGCATATACCCCCTACTGGTGTGCAGGACGCTCAGTCATGCACCTTCCGCCCTGACACTGGCAATGCTGTTGAGGTCCTGGCCTTTTCAGAGCGGGCAGGGAACTTGCTGGAGACAGAAGCGGAGCGATATGAGAGGATGGCCTTGGACGAAGCTGCGAGGTAGTGGAGGGTTTGTGACTAGGTGCTGGTCCTGCCGTGACATGACATGAACGACCTGTACTGGCGCACTGACCGTCAGTGATCTTGATACCCTCATAATGCTCTAGCATAGTTTGCATTCCCATCGAAGACGGGTCGGCATGTAGACTGTTGCTCCAGCAGTCTAGAACCGACCTATAGTCAATTCCTTCTCCACTGCAGAGCTCCCAGGGAAAGTTGTGGCAGGATGTGAGGTCCTTCAGGAGCAATGAGTAGTACATCTGACTATGATCCGTGGGGACTCCCATCTTGCAGGCTGGAAGCTAAGCGGGCTGCCAAGGAGCAAGAGATCTACGGTGGTATGAACTTCAAGCCGCGGCTGAACCCTAAGTCGCTTCGGATGGCCAAGGTAAGATTATGCAGAGGTGTGCCCACAGCAGGATATACAGGCATTCACTTGCTGGCAGATGTGCTTCCCTGGCAGTTGTGAGGGGCCTATACCACTGCAGGCTTGCACATCGCCACATATAACAGGCGGGACGCTCTGCCTGTATCAACCACAAGCTCTCCCTGACATTTGGTTTCACACCATGTGGCAAGCAGGTTGTGGAGCCAGGATGGCCCATGCATAGAGATATAAGTTGGCTGGACCTGAGTGGAATCTTATGGCTGCTGCCAATCGGCTTTGCTGCTTAATGATGTATACGTCTGGTCCCCGCAGTCCAGCACTGTGGAAGAGTTGGCAAGCACTGACAAGGTCGCGCGAAAGGTGGCACAACTAAAAGCAGAGGAGGAGCAGCGGCTAAGGCAGGAGTGCACGTTCCGACCAAACACCGCGAAGCCACCTGTCAGAGGCTATGGCTACGAGTATGAGCCGGCGCCGCAGCCCAAAGCCAGGCTGGCCATTGCGGGGCAGGTGAGTGCTACTGCTACCATGCATCAAGGGGCTTGTTGAATGCTTAGCCTGCAACTGGCTGTTGTTGATCAGTGGGATTGGTGCATTTGAGAGGGCTCCATATATTAACTCATGTGCTGTATGTTGTCTCTTAGGCGTTCTGAAGTACATGATGGGTGCACCCTCCAGCAGCGCTTCAAGGCTTCACAATAACACAACTCCGCTCGCTGCAGGGCTTTGAAAACCTGGTTGACCGGATACATGAATACCAGGCAGAGAAGGAGGCCAAAGCGGCCCGTGTGAAGGAGGAGGAAGAGCGGCGACAGCTCAGGGAGTGCAGCTTTGTGCCAGAGATTAACAAACAGCCTGTCAAAGCCAAGGTGTGTTGGTAGTGCAGTTGCGGGGTGGGGTTTGCAGGGGGGGACTTCAAACTCTTCAGGTTTGTGCAGCTGCTGCCAGCATTGCACGAGGGTTGTCAGGGTCATAAACCTGACCCCTATGATCCCCACCCCCCCCTTCCCATCTGGTATGACTGCTTGGGGGAAGACTTTGAAACTTCAATGATTTGTATACCACACATGGAAGGTTCATAAACGCTTGGGAGCAATTGTGCTTTTATGGTGGTATGTATTCTGATCAGTTCGGATGCTTCACTTAGTCTGACAGGCGGCCTTGCACAGGGTTGTTCTGGGGTTGCTCACGGGTTGCTGACGCCAATGCATTAAGCATGCATCATGCCCATGCAAGGCATGTGGTGCCGCACCGGCAAGGGGTGCTACCACCAGCTAGAGCATGTCCGCCATAGAAAGGCCTTGCGCTTCATTCCATCATAGTCTTGCAATGTTTGTGCAGTGCCCTGTAATTGTTTGGGACATGATGCGAGGCTCTGGAGCTGGAGGTGGTGCAGGAGCCATGCATCTCTCTGATATGAACCTGCGCCATCCTTGCAGGGGCCTGTGGTGGTGCGTGGCATGGAGCGCTACCTGGAGCTGAAGCAGCTGGCGGAGAAGCAGAAGCGGGAGGCCGAGGAGCGGGCCTCCCAGGTGTTCAACCTTAACCCTCAGGGGCCGCCGGCAGGGAGGACTGTGCCCAGACCCTTCAAGCTTACGGGGCTGGCGAGGCTGGAGGTAGGGGACAGCAGAGGGACTGCTTGCTTTCTGTTGTGTCAGGCAGGTGTACAGGAAGGTATTCTTAGGCAGGCAGCCCCCGGTCCCAGGTGTGCATGTGTACACAACGACTCTCCTGCAAAAGGGTATAGGCATGGCAGGGATCAGGAGGAATTGCGCGCACATGGGGGAGACTAGCTGGTTGTTAGTGATGGTCATGCCTGGCACGGATGACATGTTGTTGGCAATAAGTTGCGTTTACACAATATAATAACATCCTGCAAACCCTTACCTGCTGCAGCAAAGAGCTACCACCAAGCAGAGTGAAGCCCTGCAAGCAGCGTTACAGGAACGCATGGCGCAGTGCACCTTCAAGCCGCAGACGAATTATGCCAAGCGTCAGCAGGCGCTGGCAGGCATCCTCAGTCAACATGACGATGGCATGATTTTGCTAGCGTAGGATTGGAGCAAGTTGAGTTGTCTAGTTTTTCGTTGTCGCATCCTTGAGCACCACTGTTTCAGTCAGGCAGAGGTCTGGTCCTGTGAAGCCAGGCAGGTTGCAGACTGAAATGCTCAGCAATTACCATGATGCCCTCAGCGAGCCCTTATGTTGTTGTTCCAACTCAAGACATAGGCATCTATTTGTCAGCCTGGGGTTGGCTGCAAAACTTGCGGCAGGCCTATGAAACAGTGCAGTAGGCCATCGTGCCGGTGTGGCTTTGAACCGGCCCTGGCTCACGAGACGACGGTTGCAAAGACCAGTCCATGTTCACCATACATACAACCAGTGTGCTCCTGTCAAACTGTCTCCTGATTCCTTAAGTACTGGTGCACGCTTCCACCATCTCTTACTGGCACAGAGAACTCGTTGCTGCCAGTGCGCCTGCGCTGCAACTGCTGTCCTGATGTGCCGTCAGTGCCACCGGTGTGCTGCCATGAAGACTGGGGCGGTCCATAGCCCCCGCCGCCTGGGGTTAGCAGCTGTATCCTGTCACCGCCATCCACCTGGAAGAAGGCAAGGTCGTGCCATACTCACAGCATTCAGTTGTCATGAAATTGGATGTCGCAACCGACAAGCTTCATTCGCACGCCCTTCAAGTCCAGCAAATTGTCCTGCCACCTTTATTGCATTCTGAATAGCTGGCAAGCCCCCCATTTCCGCGATTTCAAATGCAGTCTCAGCCAAGGAGCCAGGTCACAAACAGTCACTGGCTGGGCCTCCTGTAGACCTAAGTTTCCATTGATGGCAAACAAACATGTTGCAAAACCGTGCCAACCGCCTCACCTGCACCGTGGCTTTCCCGCCCAAGCTAACGATGCGCCCATTTCGCTTGATCCACAGGTTGGTGCCTTTGGCAGCCGGCTGGCCTCCCAGGATGCCAAAGGGGCTCACGGCCCTCCGCTCAGACAGTATGGAAGCTGTCAGCGGCCTCAGGAACTCCAGCTCCCTGATCACGCCGTCGCCACCTCGGTAATCCCCATCGCCGCCGCTGCCTGGTCACAGCACAAAGGGTACGGGGGTTGCTGGCAGGTGTCACAAGGGGAGACGCACAAAGGGTGGTGGCAGGTGTGGGGAGAGGAGGAAGGCTTGGGCATGCTGCCAGCCTGGACCTGGACACGACGGCTTCTACATTATGGAATGTGAATGTCCAGCAGATGCTTGCTCCCAGCAGCAGCTCAGCGCCCCATGAATCCTGGTAAGGTGGCCTGGGGAACAGCATGCCAAAAGCTGGGCACTGCACACGTGGCAAGGGAGGGCATGACTAACATGAGCTGAGCATGCCGAGGGCCAGCTTTGAAGGCACAGCGCATAGAGAGCAGGTCCCAAGCCAACAACGTTATATCACCTGGCCGCAGCCTGAACTGGTGCAGCACCACGGGATATCGCCTCTCCAAGATCTCTGGATCCGTAATTCTGGTATTTGTCATGTGGGTGTGCACGCCGCTGCATGGGGAACACCACAGTGCAGCCCCTTCTGTAACCAAGCAGATTGGCCCACCCCGGCTCCTGCTCTGATCGCCTCACCAGGTGCGCTGCGTCACCAGGGGTACCAGGGGAGCCAGCTTTACCCCACAGCCATGTCATGCGGGTCAGACTCGAATGCTGGCCAGGCCCCGACATACACAGAACAGAGCATCTCTAAACATAGGTTCACTGTACCTAGGATAAGTGCATGTGCCCTACCTGCGGCCATGCCAGTGGGCACCGGCACCAGCACCTCCGGCCACGGTCTCGTAGTAGCCCATGCCCTCGTCCCCAAACGTGAAGTTGTTCATGCAGCCCTGCACAGGGCAGCTACCAGGCTTGTGCCAGGCCTCGGCATGCAACCCGCCAGGTTGTTTCACACAGCCCACTGCAAAGGGTGTAGCTCAGTTGGCCTAGGGCCATGCCCGGCACGCACGCTTCCCCAGCTGCCTGGGCCCCCTTGTGCATGTGCTTCCTCCGTCCAGCTGCCGAGCCTACCAAGGGCTAGCCCACCGGTGCTGCCAGTGGCGGCTGCTGTCCTGGCAAACCACCCTCCCTGTCCCCAGAAGAAGTCATGCAGGCAAGCCTGCCGACCTGGAGCACTGCAGACAGGCAAGCAAGACATGCGCAGCAGCATGGCGGAAGCCGCGCTGGTGCTGACCTGGGATGCCGCGCAGGCGTTGAAGGCCTTGAGGACGACGTCCGTGACCCGCTGGCTGGTCAGCACATTGCCACCCACGACTGCCGCGTCCGCAGAAGGGCTCAGCAGCGAGCCTGCAGGGATGCAAGGCAAGAAAGGAGGGACTGGATCCATGAGGATTCCTGGGGATCCACCTTACTGGGCCCCAAGCTGAGCATCCCTCAAGGCATCTGGCTTCCACCGCCACCTTTCTCAAGCCACGCCGGTGCCTCGCACCCTGCCATCACACCCAGTGTCTCAAAGCTGGTTTGTTGGGCGGCGACAGCAGGCGTGGGCATTTTCCTGCTGCACTGGCCTGCTTTGCTGCAGGGTGCACGTATGTCGGGACGGTCGTGAGAGGTGAGGGAGGACAGCTCAGGATGGGAAAGGAGAGCAGCTAGTACTGGTTACTACCTTCTGGGATCTTGACCGTGATGGGAGCCATGCAGCCGTGGTTGAGGGGGATGTCCCGCGTGACCAGGCAGCGCAGGGAGTAGATAATGGCCGAGCGAGCCACCGCCGGTGGCGCGTTCGTGTTGCCAAACACTTGCGGCCCTGTGCCTGCAACAAGCAAAGAAAGTGGAGGGACCTCTCAGCTGCAGGCAATGGCGCAAGGACTGCTGCAAACCCTGTTTCAACACTGGCGAGCGACGGCTCCTGGGTTGTGGTAAAGCAGGTCCCATGCGAGCTACAAACTATGGCTAGTAGCCGTGACACTTTGAACACGGCTGGGAGCACTGCATATACCAGCTGCTGCGGTATATGCCCAGGTGAGCATGACACCAAAGACTCCATGGTTGCTTCCCATGTCTGGCAATCGCAGGTGCTGCCTCTCGCGGCAAGCTCCTCCCAGCTGGGTCACAAACAAGCTTGCTCACCATCAAAGTCGAAGATGGCACTGCCGTCCCGCCGATCAATTGTGATGGACAGCCGAATGGGGGTGCCATCATCCATCTGGTCGTCCGCCACCACAGTTCCCACCTGACGAATGCAAAGAAAAAATAAAGGATTATCAGCGGTTACTCCACCCTCTATACCAACCTCAAAGCAGTACTAGGAGACCACACCCCTAGGCGAGACGCACACTTGTCATACAATATGCCAGCCGCAGCCTCCTTGCCCAAAGCCAGCAAGCGAATCAAGGGATCCGCAGCCTGTCCGCGCACCGCCCAGCACTTCCGTTGACAAACTTAAGGAACATCTCAGTAGGTAAAAGCACAGGAAGCCAGCCAGCCAGTCACTTACTTCCGCCAGCCCTTGTTCCTCAGAGAAGGCTGTCAGCATCTCGCGCACAGCGCCCTCAGCGTTCGCCTGGATGTGCCTCATGTAGGCTTGCACCACGCCCAGCCCATACTCCGCTATCAGGTCCTGGACCAGCGCAATGCCGCGAGTGTTGGCGGCCACCTGCAGTGCGGGGTGGGTGGGTGGGTGGGTGAGTGGTGCCGGCGGCGAGGGGGTTGGGTGCCCTCCAGCGCTAAATAGCTGGAGGTAGAGGACTAGGGCGGCAGACAGTGCCAGATGCTAGCACACATTGGACAAGGAGTTGGTTGTCCAACCTCGTACTGCAACGCGGATATATCAAGACATGTGTGATATGGTGCCCTTGCGATGCCACAGAGCCTGCCATGCCCAATAGCGCAGCTGCAGCGAGAGGTTGTCCGGCACCTGCCAACATGCTGCCGACACTCTAACTGTCTACTGGACCACTGCACCTGTGCCTTGAGATCCGAAATGTTGTCTCGCAGGTTCCTGGTACCGCTGATGCCCGGTACCCCCAGCTTCCCTGGCGCCAGCAGCAGCTCTGTCATGCCTTGCTCATCAAACCTGGAGTTGGACATAGGCTACGACCTTCGGGTGCAGATGTGCACACAAGTATACATCGCAGGTCATGAGGAAGCACACGGCAGGAAGGAGGGTTCCCTAAGTAGCCTCCACTTGCATGAGTGCTGCCATCTTTATGATGCCATGAGGACGACAGCTCACACCGACACCCAGCACCATCACTCGGCAGACTGCACTTCCTGTCCGTGCACAACCACTACTGATTTAGATACGGATGGCCTGCCTCATGCATTCTGGCCGGTGCTGTCACCTGCCGTTGCGCACAAGCTTGAACGAGATGATGGCGGCCCCCTCCTCCACCAAGGAGTGTGAGTGGGGAGGCATGCTGCCCGGGGAGATGCCACCGATGTCTGCAAAGCAGGCCCAGCATGGGATCGTGGGTTCATCTCCCTATCCCGCTATCGCAACAGCACCCCCGACTGCAGCAGTTCACTGCGCTGTAGGCCCTTAGGAACAAATCTGGCATCGAAGAGCCTCGTGCTCCCCCATCAACAGCTGCTTCCTGGTTGTTTTATAGAGCACAGCCTAGGGCTGCTCCCCTTCTCGCCTGCGTGGTGTCCGCGGGAGGCCACAAAAAACACGATCTGGCCCTGGTTGAAGACGGGAGTCACCACTGTGATGTCGGGGAGGTGGCTGCCGCCCGCCAGCTGAGGGTGATTGGAGACCAACACGTCGCCCTCCTGCACAGCAACAACAATGTGGAACGCCTGTCCCAATGTACCCCATTGTTTCCAGCGTAAACCGCCGCCCACCTGCGCAGCATGATAGTCCACCGCAAGTGAGCACTGTTTGTTGGCTCCTGAATACTTTCTCATTCACACGCTGAACGTCTGGTATGGCTAGTCAGCTATGCCCAGGTGGCCACCCATCACCACGGCGCGCACCATGTTCACTGTCCCAGGGGATCATGGCCTAACACAGGCCAGGGCAGCGTGTCCATATGGACACTGGGAGTGGTGTCACTAAGTGCTTTTCAGTTTCATTAGAAGTGAAACTCGCCTTCAAACCCTCAGCATGGCCAGCACCATGCGCCCCGTAGTAGCTGATCTGGAACTTGACCGCTTCCGACATGGCGCCCAGATGCACAGGGAGATGCGGGGCGTTCGACACCAGGTTGCCTGCAAGCAGTTGTAAGAATGTAGCCAGCTGCTTATTCAACTCTAGCTTCTGGAGCAGCAGTGTAACATGCTTGGTTCTGCGCACCACTGAGGAGCGAATCAGGCAGCTCAGGTCACACCATCAGCAGCCCCAGCCAGCAGCACCATCCATCCAAACAAACAAACAAAATGCCCATACCTCGGTCATCAAAGAGCGCGCAGGAGAAGTCCAGTCGCTCTTTGATGTTGACTGAGATGGAGGTGCGCTGCAGCACTCGGCCCATCTGCTCGGCGATACCCATAAACCTGCAGCGCTGAATAGCTTGTTACATGAGGCGCCTTGTGCCAAGAGCGGGGTCTGCATGGGTGACAGCTGTGCTGTGTCTACAAGGCGAAGGGCAAGGGTGTTTCCCACTGCTGTCAGCGAGGGCCATGGCAGGGGGAGGGCCTTGGTTGAGAAAAGACTAAGCTATTGTGCAGGCTGGCGCCCCCGTGAGGAGCCTCAGCACCAGGTACAGGGGTGGTCCCGGGGGGGCGGCAAGGTTGCAGTGCCGCACCCCACCAGGCGGGCACCTAGTCTGCCTCTTTAACTGCTAACCCCCGCTGCAAGTTAAGCTGCAGCTGTTGCGGACAGGAACAGCTATTGCGGATGAACCCATAAGAGCAACTTGTGTCTGTGGGACTTGCCTGTGAGAGAAGATAGCCAGCTGGATAGGGTCGCATGGCACCTCCTGCTGTGCCTGCTGAGCCTCCTCCTCTACCTGCTGAGCCTGCTGCGCCAGCTCAATGCGCATATCCCGCTCGGAGGTGATGTGGGCGGTGCAGCCCGGCTCTACCACGATCGTGCTGATCTCGTCTATCAATATGGCGGGGCCTGTGGCACGGCAGAATAAGTGCCAGGGGCAATCTAATGGTATCTGGTTAAAATACCTGCTTAAGAGTTGGTACCATTTCAAATGCAAGCAACCAAAAGGTCACAATAGCTGCGTGCATTCCCAGGCGGACATCAGCTCAGTGATGCTGAACCCACATCCACAAGAGGTGTGGCCGCCGGTGAAGTGGCCCGCGCTTGGGCTCTTCACGCAGAAGGCACGCACCTGGGACGCAGTGCCCCGGGGCCAGGTCTTTCAGGCGGAAGGCTGGGGTGGGCAGCCGCCCCCCCACCTCAAAGTAGGCGGAGGTGGTGGCAGCCGGGGCGGGCAGCGGGCCTGCAGAAGCAGCTTGACAGAGCAGCTTGCAAGCTATCGACCCTGCACTGCCACCGCTGCAGCAGCATGCCGATTTTCCTGGCGGAGGAGAAGTGGCAGGGTGTTGGCAGGGCATCCTAGTCTAGTCCAGTCCAACAGCGTACCGCTACCTGACTAGGCTGCTGTGGGTCCCCCAAGTGGGGCCAACAGAAAGCCAGGATGTACTCTGCCTACAAAGCACAGGATCCAAGTACCTCACCACCCTCAGCATGCTGAATGGCCGTGAGCCAGCCAGGGCCTCCCATATAGGAGTTATCAGAAGCAGGCCCAGGGCTGACATAACCAGGCCGACTCGCCATCTGGGCGGATAATCATTTATACTTGGTAGAGACATGAAGCTCTGGGGTCACACCTCACCACGCCATGCACAGGGCACCCATCCCCTACCTCGCCACCAGGTTCACCCACCGGGTGCAGTCATAGTCCCAGCCAGGGCTGGCAGCTCGATGCTCCTGCCGGTTGCTCGCACTCGGGCGTCGTCTACAATCACCACCCTCCCCTCCAGCACAAACCCAAACTCGCGCTGCACCAGGCACACATGGGCACACCGAGTCATAAAAGGCATCGGGGCCCCTTCAAGATGGATGAGTTGGATGCCCAAGGACGGCAAGCGACCCTCACGGGACGCACCACTCCAAGATGCGCACGCTGGAGAGCAACTCCGGGCCACTACAAAATCCCCTCATCCTAATCCCTCCTAGATTCTAGGAGGACTGGATGGCCCAAAGCATTGGTGAGCTGGGGTGGTGGAAAAGCTAGCAAACACGCCAACTTGCACTGCTAGATGTGCTTCTACACGGGGATGGGCAACCATTGCGAAATCCCTGGCAACAAGCACCTGGTAGGCTTCTCGGAAGGCTTCAGAGTAGTCACCAGTGGGAGGGCAGGGCGTCATGATGGGCACATCTGTACCGTCGTACCGCAGGTTAAGGTACCGCTGGGTCTGTATCTGCCTAGGGGTGAAGCCCTGCATGCCAAAGGCGTCCCAAGCCAACAACGATTGCCCCAAAGCTCTTCCACGGCTTGTAGCGAGTTTAGATGTGGGTAAGGCAAGCATGCAGGCGGATGCCACCACTACCTCAGCTAGCTACTAGTGCGAAAGCAATCGTGCAAAGGCAAGCATGGAAATGACCTGTCCCGCCAACATGCTCAGTCCTGAACCCGAAAAACTTGTCCTACCCATGTTGCCAAAATGTTTCAAGCCTGCCCCACATGCGATGGTCCCTCCTGGCAAGCCAGAGACGACCACAGGTATAGTACCTTCCTATGTTCCCAATCTCAGTTCCCTGACTCCTGCACTCATATGTCATTCTCACCTGCTCCAAGAGCCTGGCCTCGGCCTGCTGCTGGAGCGAGTCCAGCCTGGCGCTTAGCTCGGGCATGGATGACTCACCCAAGGACACAGCACAGGGCTCCTGCAGGCCAGCCGCCCTAGAAGGCCCCCTTATGGAAAAACCCCACGTGATGGCATAGTCTCTAAATACATAGTCTCTAGAACCACAGTCCTTACACGCAAAGTCTTGAGCACAGGGATGCCTAGACTGACAGCTAAGCCCACCACCAGCAAGTCACAAGCCTGCAGGCTGATCCAGGCTGCCTTGGCAGCCAAAGGCGCAGACACACAAGTAATTTAAAGATCTGCTTCTCAAAAACTCCTCAACTTTTTGCCCCACGCAAGCCTTGTGAGGACGCACTTGCTCCCAGCTACTTGAAGGCCCCCTCCCCGCCCTGGGGCCTATAGGCTGCCATAGCCTTGCAATAACCACACCCACACTTCCTCACGATGTCTCTAATCATATAGGGCGCCCACCTGGGCTTCTTGCACCACCTCAGCCAGCCCAATCCCCACTGCAGACAGGATGCCAGCATAGCGGTGCACAAAGATGGTACGGATGCCCAGCGCCTTGGCTATGGCGCAGGCATGCTGCCCGCCCGCCCCGCCAAAACAGGCGAGCACATGCTGGGTCACGTCATAGCCCTGCGGCAGGCACAGCAGGCGCAGCAGGGCGGAGCATGTCTGGCAGCTGGAGCAAAGCAGGCCCAAACACGGGGTGATGGCATCGCTTGCAGAACACAGCGTCGTGCACGCATAGGCGAGTGACGCGGGAAGCGGTGAACCGAAGTACTGAGACCCTTTAACGCTTGCTTGGCCCTTACTGATTCCCTTTAATGCAGGGACCCACTCAGGACATAGCTGGCTGGGACCATGGTGCGACCATGACTCGGCCAGTGGTCAGGCATTCACATAACATATAGGTTGGCTGCGGCTGTTTCCATGACGTACACCCAAAGAACCCATGCAGCCGCTTGCACTTCCACCTCCACAACGGGACCTAGCAGGCTGCAACCTTCATAAGACACAACCAAAAGACACTCCCAGCAGCCACTCCTCAGCCTCCTACCTTCATCTGGGTGAGTGCCCGGATGGGCCTGCACATGGCCTCATTCGCCACCTGGATGAACCCCATCGCCACCTCATCAACCGTCTTGCCGCCCTCACCACTGCCGCCCTTGCCGCCACCGCCGTAGGCGTTAACCTCGGCAGTGATCTGCTCTAGGGCATGCCTGCGACGGTTTACATGATATATGTGGTCATCACGACTGCGCCAGGGCATGCCTGCCAGGGTGCAAGCTGCATGGGGTGGAAGTCACTGTGGCCGACACAGAAGCTCGTTCACTGCTTTGGGTAAACAAAGAAATGGAGATATGAAATACCATGTATCAAGTGTCTGGCATGGGAGGCAGTCGGCTACCTCTCGCCAAGCTGCCACTCTCTGCCCACCAGTAGAAAGGGCAGCAGGGCAAAGCTCAGTGCCACAGATAGGGCACACCAAGCACAAAAATTCCTAGTAAGCTTCGAGAAGAACATTCTGGGCTAAAGAGGGCAGGCCAGCTTGTCAGTAATCAGCCCCCTTCGGGTGCCCACTCGTTGCTTACCAGCCATGCACCATCTCGCCCCAGTGCTGCCCTAGGCTCTGGCTAATCCACTACACCTGGGACGCTGGCAACAACAGAAACACAAAGTAGACCCTTAACGTACGCTTTGGTCCCCAACCACATGCACCATACCCACAGCACACCACACCACTGCCAACCAACCCACCGGGCCCCTTCCTCATCCAGAGGCTCGTCCTCCCGGGGCCCAAAGATGTGCGGGAAGAAGGAGGGCAGGATGCGCCCCAGCACCAAATTCGCGTCGGTCACTGCCGGGTAGCCGCCCTTGCGATAGCAGATCGGTCCGGGGTGGGCGCCGGCAGACTCGGGGCCAACCTGCGTGGGAGCCGGCGCCAAGCGGGGGTTGCTTGGCATCACCAGGCAAGCTGGCTGCAGGCTGACCAGGATGGTAAAGCAGACAGGTAGCAGGGGAGGAGGTAGACGTCCACCAAGAGGGAGTCTGCCTCTCATGGCAAGATCCCACCACTGGCAGTGCTGCCAGGCTGGAAGAACATGTAGAAGCTGCTCCCTGCATAGGCATACGCTGCAAAACACAACTAGCACCCGCCGACAGGCAGGGCCTTGCATGCCTAGCTGCGTTCCCTCCGCACCTGGAACACCCCTGACCGGAAGAACAGCCGGCTGCCGCCGCCCGCTGCCACCGTGTTAATGTCCAGCTGCGGGGCCTGGATGGTCACCCCAGCCGTGGTGCTCTCAAAGACATGCTCGTAGGCACCCGCGTAGCGTGACACGTCTGTCGAGGTCCCCCCCATGTCAAAGCCGATGACCTGGGGGTGCCACTGCTGCTCTGCAGGCTGCCCTGCCCACCGGGTGGTGGTTGCATAGCCCACATAGCCGCCTGCAGCAGCAGGCACAGCAGAGGTAATTCCTTTCCACCTGGACAGTTCTGGATGGGTTTCGAAGCAGGAAGAGTTGGTCGGATCGTCGTTGAGTCAAGGCGCCAGTGGAATTAGGAGGTAGAATTTATATTAGACATCCCTACATCCTTCAGTTCGCCCCTCAGCCTGCCCATTACAACTTTGCCCCTGGATGCTCCACCCAGGGGGGGCAACAAGCCCTAGATGCAGTCCCACAGGCCCCAAGTGCACAGCAGCGTCTGAGCACACGGAGCTCACCATAGTGTGTGGGTTTGAGCTGCAGGGCAGCATAGGACGGATGGTGCGCTATCATGGGTCTGGTCTAGCCCTGGACAAGCAAGGAACCCTGGCCAGCGGGCGCACCTGCGGGCCCAGACAGGATGGCCTTGTGCCCGGAGAACTCGGTCACATCTGCCAGGCCCCCGTCCGACTGCATGAAGTACACGGGCACCGACTTGAGGCCCTCGTCAAAGCCGGACTGGAAGGTCTCGATGTACCTGCACGGCGGGACGGCAACAGGCATGCCGCTCCGTTGGGCAGGGAAGTGCAAACACAAAGACATGTGGGGTTCTGTTGGGGCGGTAGTTGAGCAAAAGCAAGGCGCTTGCGTTCCCCCCTCACTTAAGAACGACACCCAGAGGCTTCCTTCCATGGGATGGAGGGAGGGGAACTCATCTACACTAGGAAGATGCCAATTGCTCTCGCCTGCAACCCAAGATCGTGGGACAGCACGTGTAGTTTAGCCGAGCCTCGGCGCAGCAGCACACCCGGCTACCACTGAGGGAGTGCATGCCTTGCCTCATGATGTGGGGTGTAAGATAGGCATCTGCTGCCGCGGTGAACCCTCGGGGCACCATCTTGACCATGGGCATCACAACTGACGAAAGGGAAATCTGCAGTATGGAAGTTAGGGCAGATGGGCGGTAAGGTGCCATGAAGACTAGACGCAGCACACACCAGTCTGTCTACAGACAATGTGACAGCATCTCCTTGACAGAGATCTGTTCCACACACAGACGAACGACACCCTTTTGATCAAACTATTGACAGGGGAGGGATCAAGTACAGTGCTATGATGACTTAGTCACTGGACATTATCTATGAGCTGCCCACCTGGCTAAAGCCCATGCTGCGAGCCAGCTCCCCAATCCGCTTTTCATGCTCAGGGTAGATGGCCGCATGCTTGAGCACCACAGCAATGCTCGTGATGCCTGCTGCAAGGACTGCCTGCACTCAGGCACGTCCCACGGCCCCCACCCTTGGCACGTGGGCACTTCAAACCTTCAGCCCCCACTTCCAACAGCCTGGGGCACAGGAGACATTTGCAGGCCAAGCATACAGCCGGACGGCAAGGGCGCCTGCAAAAGTTGTTCTGTGCAGGTGTAGGGCCCGACATGCACACCAAAAAGTCGAGCGATCGCACCTCCAGGTCCTTCCGCGCTGCTGCCAGGTCAGGAGCCCTCCGCACCACCACCGCCTCCCCTGTGACCCCCACAGCCGTCTCCCCTTCGAGACCATACCGCTGCCCGTCACCCTTAGGGTCTCTCCCAGCTCTCCTGCACCCATTCATGGAAGGCAGCAAACCAAATGAACGACCGGCGGTGTACCCTGCCGTGTGAATTGTGTATTGTCAATGCGCAGCCTCGTGACGCAACCCGCCTTTCCACTGACTAGTCACAGCACCGAAGGTCCAAGCCCTTTAATAGGGTTAACTCCCAAACACAGTTCCTATAGCCCGCGTTACGAGCTGGCATGCTCCATGACATGGAACCACGGACGGCCTGCATTGCACTTGGGTGGACCTTTCACAGAATCTAGTAAACTACATATCAATATTCTTACAAGTATAACACACACCAAAATGTGCATAGAAATCAGTGAAACTGGGTCCGCCCACTGGCACCATCAGACACTCACGTGGACGGCTCCTCCCCAAGCGGCAGCACCACCTGCTCATTCACCTCCACTACCGTCTCATACAGGACCTCAGGCGTGCGTATCTCCAGGTCAAATATGTTGGGCCGAGACTGGTTGCCAACTGCAGGAAAGAAGCACTACGGTACTCTTGATGAGGGAGGCACTTGCCAGCAGGACGGATGAGACGGATGAAACAGGATGCTGGAGACAGCTACCACGGCAGGCATGTGTTGCCTTACAGCCTTTCTTTGGGGGGTGCACGGCCCAGCAAAGCAGGGGAGGATCCTCATTTCGTCACCCAACCCGGGCAGTTGCCAAGGGGAGGCTGCTTACTGTGCAACAGGTCTCGGAAGCCCCGCGTCACAACAAGGGCGCACCGCTCGCCCTTGCGCTCCAGGAGAGCGTTGGTGGCCACCTGAAGGCAAGGCAGGCAGCTTTGCTGGAGAAGAGCACCGCTATAGAGATTGGCAGTTCCCTTTCGAAACTCCATAGCCTTGCCAGCAGAGTTTGCAGATGACATCCGGCAGGAGGCAACCCCTCCGCGCTGTCTGCAACTGGGTTGGCCACACGGCAGCGCAGCGCACCGTGGTGCCCATCCTGATGGCAGCAACCCTGGAGGTGTCCAGGGGGCTGCCGCGTGGGTGTGGCACGCCAGTGCAGGCCTCCAACACCCTTCTTATGCCTTCCCGAGGCGCGTCAGGGTAATTGGCCGGGTCCACGGACAGCAGCTTCAGCACGCGCTCATGCTGCTGCCCTTGCTCGTCCTCATATTCGGCAAAAACGTCCGTGAATGTTCCCCCTCTGTCGATGCTAAATCTAAAGTTTCTGAGACCGTCGCTGCGGCCCATGTTGGGCAACTGAGCGAACCCTTCGAAAGGCGTGATAATCGGCAGTCAGTAGCACAGCTACTTTTATCCCGGCCGGATAGAATAGATGTTTGTATGCAAGTTCTTCACCTTTGACAGGGGATCACCAGATCGGGCACCAAATGGACACAGAGGTGTGAGGGCGCAGGCGCCGAGAGTCCAAGCTTTGTACATGCCAGGTTTTGGAACCCTCCCTTTTTCCTATATCATAGCGTGTAAATGCCTTGCCAGGGGAAATAGATGGATCAGGGGGCTTTAGTCGACCTGAGTGCCCGTTTGGGAGGGATGCAAGGCAGCCTTATGTCTTTAGGACATACACCAGGCCTACTCTAACAACCCTACTGTGGACTGTGCTACTCACGTGCTAACCTCACTCAAACCTACAAGCGGAAGGACGAAACGACTTATTCTGCTTCCAGGCACATTGCGCCAGCAACCTACTTTGTACATGCTTACCCACCCACCCACGCAAATGAGGATTCTCATGCTGCACTCCATTCAGCTTCCAACGCCGCTGCTACCTACCGCTAAGTCATACCTGTTTCTGCTAACAACAGTGGAAGTGTCTATGGAAACCATATCAATGAAACGTAAGCAAAGCAGGAAGAATGCACACCAACGGTACAGCCGCAAAGCACTTAAAGGCCCCCCAACTGCACGGCAACAAACCCCCAGAATATGCAGCTCGGTCTGGAACTCGGTCATTTGTGATTTTCAGCTCGGTCTAAAAATCACAAGGGTTGTGCAATAGCACATAAGAGACAGGGAAAGCAGCTGACCACGTTTTTCACACACCTGCAACAAAAGGAAACCAGCGACAAGGCAAACCAACCCTGCAACGAATCAGAAAAACGTACAAGGCCACCTACTACCAGTGTTACTGGCCCAAGTAAATGCAATACATGCAACACAGCTAAATGGGCAGTCATGAGAGTCGGGGCTGTCTTGGTGGCAGAACCATTGCCTACACCAGACGACGGTCGTGGGCGTTTGCCTTGGTGGTCCTGTCAGAGATTTGCCTCGGAAGGCGGCCCTGCCTCGATGAGTTGGTTGAGCTCTTCCTCCCACCCCAGGAGCTTGGCAAGATCCATCACCCCCGCATCGCAGTCGCCTTCACAAAACACATCCCTGCAGGTCAGCCAAATGATTAGCGATACCCTCTCTGTCCGTGGCTTGTGATGATCCTTAGGCACGATGGACGCATGATAAACTCCATTCACTGGCTTTCATAAGTTTGTGAGGGGCACATGTGGTGTGGGCCGCAGAAACAAACAGCCCCCGGCCACCCAACCAGCCAGCCATGCTCTGTCAGACTGGTGCTTGTCTAAAACTGCAAGCCTACCGATAGTTGCCCTCATCAAAGTTGAAGCCCTTGTTGAAGCCAGACACCCGCAGGTACGGGTCAACCTCCCCGGCGCGCTCCCGGTTGATCAACACCCGCGGCGTCTCGGCTGGGACGCGGTCTGCAGGCCACGAGAACTCACCGAAGCGGCTGGGTGAAACTGTAGCTCTGAGACGGCTCTGCCCGCAACGCACCAGTAAGCGGGACAGAGCAGCGCAGCGCAGCGCATGCAGATGCCAAAAGGAAGGCAGCAGCTGCGGTAGGTAACCCATGTAGGCTGACCTCCCATGCCTGCCTGTCACCATCAGTCATGAAGTAGTCCTTTGCATGAAATGTGCCTGTAGTCACTCACCAATCAGCGAGGCAAAGGGCTGCACCACCAGGGAGGTGCCCATGACTATCAGCAAGTCCGTTTTTGGGAGATCCTCCGGCACCTGCTGCCAGAACCTCTCGGGCAGGTTTTCGCCAAAGAACCTGCAGGCGCACAATGTTGTGTGAAGGGCAGTGGAAGACTTCCTTTACTAGTTTCAGCAAGTACTGTGTCCGCCAACACATGCCTACGGCGCATGCAGCCACCCAAAGCTTTGTGGGGCCCATGCAGACGGAGCAGTCTTCCTGTCGCAGTCACAAGGCGTGGCGCGAGGACTTGCCACAGAGCCGATTCACCACAGTACTCATGATAGCATAGGCGGCACTTACACAATGTCTGGCTTCACCAGGCCACGGCAGCCCTGCAGCATCACAACAACTGAGAAGCCTTCAGTAGCTGGTACTCCACACATGGGTGCCTATTTGAATAGCAGGGCTCCAGTGGATAGAGAGCCGTCCATGGCACCGTTGCGATGCAGGTTGAAGCACGTGGCAGCGATGTCAGTTGCCATTACCCTAGCTCTGGCTATCTCGTTACATTCGTTCCAAACCATTTCAGCACCAAAACAGTTCCAGCCCTGGGTCAGGCGACCACCCCACCAGCCCAAACACTTTCCGCTTTCACCAGTGCGACACTGGGAACTGTGATGCAGAACCGGCCAAGTGCCTAAATCCACCACTGCAGCAGGCCTACCGATAGAGGACAGAGCACCCATACGCCAGGAAAACGCGGCCATGGTTTTCCTTCTCAGCAGGCAGAGCAGGGCTGCAGCGGATGGGCCGATAGAAGCACTCCACTAGAGTCGTGTCAGAGAAGGCCGCACCTACGCCCACCTTTTTGGTGCAATAGCAGGGGCTGCCCTCCCCAGCAAACACGGCCCTGCGCACATGCCCCACGCTGTGGGCCAGGCCGCAGCGTATGCAGCGTGCGCTGTCAAAGTTGCCGTGGGCCGCCACCACCGCATCCTTGGGCAGGCCCGCCTGGTGCTCTAGGGAGTCAATGTTCTGCATCACAGCAACAAAACAACAAAGTACAGTACAACAGGGAGCCCCTCTCGCTGCTTCAGGGAATTGATGTTCTGACACGCATTCAGGCACAAATGCGTACGAAATGTAGAGGGCACTTGCCATGGATGGCCGCAACCGTATCCTTGGGAAGCTGTGCATGCGTGTGCTTCATTGTAGTCAGTGGTGAACCCGGGCTAAGGGTACGCTTAGCAAGCACTGGTAGGGCCGTAAAGTTTATGACGCCTGGTTCACCCCAATGAACAATAAGTGGGAGTCGACACAAACCAAGATAGTTAGACAGAGACTCTCCCCAGGCACATACACGGCAAACACAAGAAGTGGTCCAACAAGGCAAGGCACTTCGCATGCAAGCCCAGGTGGCTCATGACATAAGCACGCACATAGCCAGGCTGAGTGTCCGGCCTCCGGCTGTCGATGACATACGAGGCAGAGCACTCTGCGTGTCCATAACCGAAAGATTGAAAGAGAGGCCTCCGTCTGACCAAGGGCCCTACCTGTGTGAAGCACCTCAGCAGAAGGCCTTTCTTGTGCAGCAGCCGCATGAAGTAGTGGGTGGGCGTGGGGTTGAAGGTGCCCGGGAAGAGCTCCTGTGGCACCCAACAAAACGCGTCAATAGCAATCTGGTACACCTCTGTTCCGTCAAGGATGCCAGTGGTAAGCACCCAATCTTAATGACGACAACACCACGTAAAGAAGAGCTCAGGTCAAGCTGACTCACACACAGATCACGCACAGACACCAACCTACTTAAGTGCAGCCCATGCCGGATCACCTTGGCCAGCAGGAAGAATGGTCGGGGGTTGGCTTTGAAAAAGTCGATCTCAAACACTGCCTGGGGATAGGGGAGGTTGTACTTCTCCAGCTTGTGGTACAGCCCAGAGCCGGGTGTGCGGAAGTCGGGGATACCAGCTGAGACGCTGATGCCCGCGCCGCACATGCACACGATGCGCCGTGCCTTGCCTGTACCAGAGAGGTTGGACCAAACAGGGCAGGATCGACCGCAGGAACTTGTCCAAATACAAGAACTATGAGGGGTCACAGACCAGCTCCCAGGCAAGAAACTGCCCAGCTCTGAGTAAGGGCAACTGAGGCCTGTTATGTGTGCAAATGCCGGGCTCTCACAAACTGCATGCACCGCGCTGGCCAATACAAGGGAATGTGCACACGGGTGGGGTGATGTTGGGCAGGGGATGGCTGGGGGGCGAAGGGGGCTATGCGAGGGATACTCATGAAGGTTTATCGATTGATGGTGAAGCATGGGACACCCTGGAGTCTTTTGTGCAAGGCAAGCCTCAGACGGACCCTTGCTATGAACCCACCCCATACACAAATAGGCACAACTGATAGCATGTTACACACCATAGGACTTAAGAACTCACATACAGATGCGAGCCCTGGCGACTGGAACGGCTGTCAGGGCAGGTGGCAACGGCAGACCAGTAGCAGGAGCGGCATGCAGCTTGCAAGACTGCTACATGGCACACCTCATCTACCTGACACCTAGCGAATTTGGCGCTTCCCAGTGCCACGTCAGGCGAGCATCTTCCCTTGATATCCGTACCTGACTTGATAAGCTCAGCCACCCCTTGCAGGTCAAAGCTGGGCAGCAGCTGCTCCCGCACCTGCAGGCCCAACAATAGCTGCTTAGCCTTCGAGGCACAGCGCAGGAAAGGCCGGCAGGCGTTCGTCCCCTGACATTGCTGTATAGCGTATCAAAACCCGACATTTAACCAAACGCGGTGCTGGAATCCCCGTATGTCTCCTGAATCCACGGCCTTAGCCTGCCTAATCCTGTCTACACCCGTACGTAATGTGGTAGCATATTCTTCAAAATACCGGCGAAATCCTACGCTGCCGCCACTGGGCCTGCCTAGCTCGCACCGACTGCCTGCCATACTCGTCAACCTCATCCTCCACTGCTCTCACTGCCAGGCATGAGGGGCAAGAGCAGCATGCCTGCGGAGGGGTGGCTGGGGCAGCGGGGGCTGACATCAGGAAAGCAAGCCGCTCCAGCACAGCAGCATAGTCCGCATCCTGCAGGCGCATCGAACACTTTGGGTCGGCTGGCGCTGTTCGAGAGTAAAGAATGGTGTTTCACAGTACAACAACGCCAGAGACACAACCACGGCAGGGCAGATTAGTGCATGGGGTAGTGGTGTTAGTAGCAGCGCTCTTTCTGCATGATTGTTGATGCCGCAGTGCAGCCCAGCTTTGCTAGCTCCTCAGCAGCTAACGGCACCATATGCACACCAGCAGCTGATCAAACTGACTGTCTCGCCAAATCTGCAAGGCCTTGACCTTAGAACAGTCCCCCCCTTCAAAAGGCACCCTTTGCACATTGCACTGTCTGATCAGATGACTTATCACTACAGGCGCAACTACGTGCCACCAGAAGGCAAATCAGGACGTCAAGCCATGCTACCCACCGACTCCTCACTAGAGGCCTCCTCTTCCTTGGGAACTGCCTCCTCCTGTGCCGCTTCTTTCCCTGTGCCTGCTGCAACCTCCACGACCTCTGCCACTGCTGGTCCTACATCCTCCGAGGCCTCGCCGCTGCCCTCGTGAGCCGAGGGGCCTGCTGCTGCTGCCGTCGGCTTGGTGGTGGCAGCCCCTGCGGCTATGAAGCCTGCGGGGCCCTCCTCAGCATCCGCTGCGGCTGGTTCGATGCTGGAGTCAGTACCGACTGCGGGCAGAATAGTTGCTGCTGGGCCGGCAGGCACTGCCGCATCCTTAGATACCATGACTGGCTCCGGGGAGGGCTTCTGCTGTTGAGCCTCGGTCGCTAGAGAGCTCGCAGGATGGGCACCTTCAGCGAATGAGGCCGGTTCCTTGCCTAGGCAACCTCAGCTGAGGTCAGCTAGCAAGCTGGTAAGTTTCACATGCAGGACATGGTGGTTGACACCAACTGCAGGGAGCCACTGGGTCTTTGCTTACCAGAAGAGGCTGTTGACATTACGTTGGTCTTTCTCGCGTATAGCGTGGATAGGGGAAAGACGACCAACCTTGGAGCCCGGGTAGATGGACTCACAGGAGACCCTCTTACCGCCCTAGGTTTTTGGTATGCTGCAATAAGCATACAGCTCATCAAAACACGGGCAAGACGACGCGCTGCAGCGCGCTGTATCTGAACTGGGGAAGGGGGGTAAATGAACTGATCTTGCACTGCTCTTGCACCAAGGAACCCCCTCCTGAAACTCGCCTTTCAAATGTTTTCAGCCATGCCCTCCTCTACACCTGCTGAAGTTTGCCAATCTTGCAGTGCAAGGACTGTCCCAGACCGAAACTTTGAATCGTAGCGCTGGAGCATTTACTGTGGTGATCAAGTGCACCCCTGTTTTGGAGGAAGGGGACAGTCACCAGGCCGCTAGCGGGATCGTTTGTATCATGATCAGCTCGAAAATGCAGGTGAGTCTGTGTCAGTGTACGACCGGCAGAGCTGTGGCCAGCGATAGCAAGCAACAGCTCTGCGGCAGCTGCAAGTTCTTACGTCCCATGGGCGCCTCCAATTGCTGCAATATAGCCATCAGTTCGATATCATGCTATCTAGGGGAAGGGCCTGCTCGTAGCAGCCTAGGTGGTACTCACATTTGCGTGCAAACCGTGGTCACCACTGAAGGCCAGCCTTAGCCTTGCTTACCGCCCTACAGAAGCCTGTAGCCCCCACAGCGGTGGTGCTAGAGCCAGCAGCGGACGCAGCAGCAGGGGCAGGTGCAGAGGCAGGAGGACCAGAGTCTCACGGCAAGCTGCGAGACCACAAGCCCTCAGAGTCAGTGGGCCTGGTTTCGAACGTCTCCCTTGAAAGCGAGGAGGTGGAGAAGTTTTTTGCGCCTGAGAGTGCCCTGGAGGAGGAGGAGCGGCTGCGGCGGGAGAGGGAGCAAGAGGTGGAGCAGCAGCAGCAGGTGAGCGAGGAGCCGGTGGATTGGGTGGCGCATCCTGCCTGCCATCACTGTCGTGTCGTGTCGTGGAATGGGGAACTGGCATGTGGCTATTGCGGACTACAACCCTCACCTGTGGCTGGGGATACTTAAGCCGTCGTCTATAAGGCATGGTCAAGTTTGCTTGGCCTTGTAAACTTGCAAGTACAAGTGAGAACCGGCGGTCATGCCTGGCAGGGGCTAGCAAGGCTGTCTTGGTTCAGGGTTAGCCACTTTTTCACCCCAGCTATCGGTTGTGACTTTACACCCCTGTCTTTAGTTCCTGATTGCAACATGCCGAGCTTGTGCTACCAGGCCTCCGGTGTGCTTGCAAGGCAGGCGAGGGTCTTCATGCACCGACTCATTGCAACTCTTGCCCCGCTGCCCTACCTCTGCTTGAACGACCAGAGTCGTTGACCGCTGCCTCTGGCCTCTTTCAAATGGATCTTGAAAGCGGTCAACTGAGATGTTGTGTATGAAGAGCATGTTGCCTCCTGGCTGCAGGTCGCTGACCCACCCCCGGCTGAGCTGGCAGCCCCTGTGCTGGAGGACAGGAAGTTCCTGCAGCTGGAGCAGCTGTTGAACCAGTCACGGGCCTACACCCAGTTCTTGGCAGAGCAGCTGGCGGATGTGGAGAAGCAGGAGGAGGAGGCGGCAGGTGGGGCAGAGCATAGTGTGACATATCATGATTTGGGGGATTGCATGAACTCCAGGGGCTCGGCTTGCACTAACCGCATGTTGTGTGGACTTCCTCGTCCAGGCCCTCAAGCAGGCCAGTGTGAGGGCACTGATGGCCATGAAGTTCGGAAGCTTGTGAGGCTAGAGCAGGTGCATGCAGCCAGGTAGGTTTGCAGTAACGATGATGTCTACCTGTAATGGGTGCTATAGGAGTGCTTGCCGGCAACGTCAAGGGTGTATGTTGCTGGGCTGCCTGATGCAGAAGCGGGTGGAGAGGCTGAAGAGGAGGAGCAGCCCGCTGGCAAGACCAAAGGCAGGGGGAAGGGCAACAAGGCCGGCAGCAAGCGCAAAGCAGCCACCACAGCAGCAGCTGCACCCGCTGCCAAGCGGCCTGCCAGGGAGGACGTGCAGAAGGAAATAGAAGGGCTGTTCACTGGCAGCCTGAGGGACTACCAGCTGAAGGGCGTCCGGTGGCTGCTGTCGCTGCACATGAACGGACTGAACGGCATCTTGGCGGACCAGATGGGCTTGGGGAAGACAGTGAGCTGGGCCAATCGTCAGGGGGTTTAAAAAGATGGGGTAACAATGCTGTGCACCTGCGCCAGTATGAGATCGTGGACCACGGCCAGGTGTGCAAGTGTGTGTGTTGCATGTTGTATCATGCGTTATGGAGGGCATGGGTGCACTGGTAGGACTGGCCTCCATCACATAGCGACTTCGTCACTTGTCCTCCACAACTCTTCGATTGGCAGAGGGCTTCAGAGATCAGTCGAGGTGGCCCGGCACACTCTTGTAGCTCTAGTATCCTGAGTCGTGCCCACCTTCTTTTTTTGCCTCCCCAGGTGCAAACCATTGCTTTCCTCTGCACCCTGCGTAAGCGCGGCACCCGGGGGCCCTTCCTGGTGGTGGGACCCCTCTCCACCCTGCCCAACTGGGTGGCGGAGTTTGAGCGCTGGGCCCCCGACTTCCCCGTGGTCCTGTACCACGGCAGCAAGCAGGAGCGGCAGGAGCTGCGGCGCAAGCGCATGCCCGCGGGTACGGCGGTGGCTGTGCTCGCGTTGTGGGTGTGTGTCGCCGGCATGGGGCCAGCTGCTGTGCTCCTGTGGCCCCGTCAGTCCTGTGGCAACTGAGGCAGGGGGTGCTGTAAGAAAAGGTTGAGTTGCTGGTCCCTCGTGGGTCTTGTTGCATATAAGGCCTTGTGTGCATCACAAGACCAGGGGAGGCGCTAGGCATAAAGGGATGCTGAGCTTGGGTTTGTGGCGTGCTACACGCGGGGCAGCCTGTCAAGAAAGCGACATGTGCGCTGCTTGTCTTCCGTGCAGGCAAGGTGACGGACCAGTTCCCTGTGGTGGTCACCTCTTACGAGATTGTTATAGCAGACGTAAAGTTCTTGCAAAAGGTAAGGCCGTCTTTGTGGGTAGGAGAGGGTGCTGGCAACCAGATGCTATAGGGATGCTGCCGCCCACACCCGCGTGTGCGTCTAGCTGTGCTTGGACATCCCTCCAGCCGCCTCTTGGCGTGTTGGAGAGACCAAGAAGTTGAGTCAGCAGCAAGCTGCCACAATCCGAGCACCCCTCGCCGGGGAGCAGCCCTGCTTTTCCAAAGGTGGTGAAAATGCGAGCAGCGCTTTGCGTGCTGTGCTGCAGTACGACTGGAAGTACGTGGTGGTGGATGAGGGCCACCGCCTGAAGAATTTCAACTGCAAGCTCATCCGGGAGCTGAGGACGATACCCACCCAGGGCAAGCTTCTGCTGACAGGTGGGCTGCGTCGTTTAGATGATGCTTCCTAGGACACAGGTGGTCCCTTTCTTGTAGGATATGGCCAGGTGCAAGTCTGAGCCCCGCCGCGCCAGTGCATGGCTTTCTCTTGAATGCCTGCGCATGGGGCGAAAAGCATCGAGATATACACTGGCCAGGTACCCCCATCCCCCGACCCTCATCAAGTGCTTGCTGCCCATTCCCCCTCTCCAAGGTACCCTTATGTGATTTTGTTTGTTGCCCAGCGTGCGTATGCCAACCACCACGCCCTCCTGCCCTTCCCCACCTGCTGCAGGCACCCCGCTGCAGAACAACCTGACCGAGCTGTGGTCGCTGCTCAACTTTCTGCTGCCCGACGTCTTCTCCTCCCTGGAGAACTTTGAGTCCTGGTTTGACTTCAGCGACAAGGTGGGCCAGGAGGGCGCTGACAAGGCCATCCTGGCGCAGGAGCAGCGCAACAAGGTGGGAGATGAAGATGAAAAATAAATACAAATGAAGAAAAAAATGAAACTAAATAAAGTGCATGCGGGAGGTGGGGTGCGTGGCCGCTGCGGGTGTGTGTGCGGTGCCGCAGAGAGCTGCTGCCGAGCCTGCCAAGCCAAGCCTCAGGCAACCTCCTGGGAAGATGGTACAGAATGGTGGCCTGCCTAGGGGCTTGACCTGTGCGGCTCAAGTGCAAGGGGTTTCACTTGCACTCTGGCCCAGTGTGCTTGGATGGTTTGCAGACTGTGTATGGTCTCCATGCCGTGCCTGTCTGTAGCTGGATCCCGTCAGGCTTAGACAGGTGTCGCCCACTGCTGCACTGCAGGTGGTATCAAAGCTGCATCAGATCCTCAAGCCCTTCCTGCTGCGCCGCGTGAAGACAGATGTGGAGACGAGCCTACCCGGCAAGATGGAGGTGATACTGTACGCTCCCATGAGCGACAAGCAGCGAGAGATCAACACGCAGCTGCGGGACAAGACCCTCAATGTGAGCCTGTGAGCTGGTTTGAAGTGGTGGTTCAAGGAAAAGGCTGGGCGTATGGACGCGACACTGGGGCTATGCTGGCTGTGCAAGGCTTGTGTGTAATGGGTTGGACGTTTGTATAACCACCCTGAGCGCTCTGGATGGCTGTTTGTGAAGTATGAACAAGGCGCGTCAGGTGGCACACTTGAGGGAGGCGCTGCACCTCACAGCTTCCTATAGCGTGTCCAGCTACATCTCTTGATGTGAGCTGGGCTGCAGGATCACACACAGCTTCCTTAGTTCATTGATTACTAATTATCTTGGTTGTGCTGCAGGAGGCCATGAACAAGCTGGGAGGCAGGCGGGCCGGCGGCGCGTCCCTGTCCTCCCTCAACAACGTGCTGATGCAGATGCGCAAGAACTGCAACCACCCAGACCTGATCACCGCGCCCTTTGAGGGTGGGTGGTAGTATGTCCTAAGGAGGCAGCGTCGTGTCTCTTCTTTGGGCGCCGCGATGTGATAGGAGATCTAGCCTGTGGACTGGCTTGTGGGGCTCTCGATGCCTGACTTCCGTGTGCCTAGAAATGTTGGAGCATTGGGGTCTGTGCTTATACTTGGAGCCTGCAGTGGCAGGCAGCCTCTTGTGTTTTCCATCGGCTGCAGCCAGCTGGCTGCCTTCATTACTGTGAATGCAGGGTTCAGATCCAGAGAGAGAGAGCAGAGCAATGACCAGCTAATGCTGTACTGCTGCCTCCAGGCTCGCTGTATTTCCCGCCCGCCGAGGAGCTTGTGCGAGACTGCGGCAAGATGGCGCTGATGGACCGGCTGATGGGCAAGCTGCGGGCAGAGGGTCACAAGATCCTCATCTTCTCACAGGTAGGCAGCTAGCTGCCTTGGCATCAGAAGCTTCTGTTGTGAACAAGTGTTTGAGGTGACTGGGTAGGGGCAGGGGCCCATGGCGTTTTTATTTCCTTCCGGAAGATTTCCTTCCGGAAGAGTTCCCAACCTGTTAGAGCGCAGCTTGTGCACGGTGTTTCCGTAGCATGGGCAGCCGGGAGACAAGTTGCTGGGCAGTTGGTATGTGCCCGGCTTGATTGTGGATAGCAAGGCATGGAGGCTGCCTGGAAAATCCCCAGGTTTGGGACGGGGAAATCCCCCTCAAAAAGTTCCATGCCGACCCCTTGGTCCCACTCCGGGTGCGTTGGACAGTGAACCTTGCGGTGCTCTTGCAGATGACCGCCATGCTCGACCTGCTAGAAAGCTACCTGGACGAGCGGGGGGTGCAGTTCTGCCGCATCGACGGCTCCGTGTCCTGGCAGGACCGACAGGAGGCCATGAAGGTGTGCTGGGCACGCTGGGCATGATGCTCAGTGGGGCACGAACAGGGGCTAGAATTCATGACCTGACTGGTAGGGCGCTAGGTGGGTTGTACTGGGTGGGTTGCATGAAAGGCATGGAATATACTGTGAGCCCCGCCTGCGGTCTACTGACGGGTATTACCAAAACATATCACTGTTATGCCCTGGGGTTTGGGGGCCTTCTGTCATTGCCACATGCCTATTTGACTAGTCAAGAGCGCTCATCTGCCTGGTAATACGTAGCGCTTCAACACCGATCCGAGCGTGGAGGTGTTCTTGTTGTCCACCCGCGCCGGCGGCCTGGGCATCAACCTCACAGCAGCCGACACCGTCATCATCTATGACAGGTCCGCCTGCTAGTAAGGTTGCTATCATGCTATCATCATTACTTCCGTGCCTTTGGTGTTGGTGTTGGCTTAGATGATTGTCTACGACAGGTGCGCCTACCAGTCTCGTTCCAGTGCTCTGCCCTCTGGTTTGGATGGGTTGAGCAAGGGAAAAAAACTTTCAGTACCCTTTGGCTGCTCACACTCCTTTAGTTTGGCAGCAGGTTGGTCACCCCCAGCATGGTTTGAGCAGGATATGTCGCACCGTCTGCATGCGCTACACTCGTGGTGCTGTGCTGTGCTTGCAGTGACTGGAACCCCCACCGGGATCTCCAAGCCACAGTTAGCTGCCACCCCCAACTAATTCCTATTAGCTCCCTTATCTCCTCCTATGTTCACTACCGCGGCTGCAATCTTGCTGGTGTGCTGCTCGCAGTGACTGGAACCCCCTCCAGGACCTCAGGCAATGGACCGGAATCACCCTGTAATGTTCAGTATCGCTGCTATCTTGCTGGTGTGCTGCTCACAGTGACTGGAACCCCCACCAGGACCTCCAGGCAATGGACCGGAACCACCCTGTAATGTTCCATATCGCTGATATTTTGCGGGTGTGCTGCTCGCAGTGACTGGAACCCCCACCAGGACCTCCAGGCAATGGACCGGAACCACCCTGTAGTGTTCAGTATCGCTGATATTTTGCGGGTGTGCTGCTCGCAGTGACTGGAACCCCCACCAGGACCTCCAGGCCATGGATCGGTGCCACCGCATCGGGCAGCAGAAGCCCGTGCTGGTGCTGCGGCTGGCCACGGCACACAGCGTCGAGGGCAAGATGCTGCGCAGGTGAAGTAACCAAGTGACGAAAGGTTTGGTATGTGTGGTGTGTGGCAAGCCTCAATGGTGATGCTAGGGGAGCTGGTGGCCACAGCGTGGGCGACCAGATGTTCCCAAAATGTGCTGGCCTCTCAGCACGTTTAGTTGGATGTTGCCGAAGGTAGCCATGGTTGGAGCTGTTGGCGTGTTGTATTTAAGGGAAAAGTAGCTACGTCTTGGCTTGCACGCTCCTTGTACTGCCATTTTACCCGCGTGCGAGCTTGGTGGCAGTGCCAGAGTCACAGAATGCACCATATTTCAGTCCTGCTCCATTTCAGTAAAAGCTTGACACCTGGCACCACTGCCGTGGGGCGCAGGGCTGCTGACAAGCTCATGCTGGAGAAGCTTGTCATAAAGAAGGGCGCTTTCCTGGATGTCACGGCAGACGTGAGTATCTTCCACAAGCTGCGAGGCATCAACCCCGCTGCTGAGGTCGTTGGCACTACAGGCATTGGGCGCCAGCCATACTGGCAGGAGCAGAACTGGTCCTCCTCTACAGTCCTGTATCCCTGTGCCAGTATGTGACTGAATTCATTTGCGCTGCTGACGGCGGCCGTGGGTGGCACACCAAGCTCCTCATGTCGTGCTTGGCATCCCTCCCATCCAGCTAATTGATTAGTCGCTGTCCCAAGCTCGTCAGTGGAACCCCCACCCCTCTCTGCTGTCAGTAAGAAGCTTGGTCCAGCCTAAGCCCTATGCGCTCTTGTGTCCGGGGCTGTTATCCGTAGTGGAAACAGGATGGAGGCCAGGTGTGTCATGTCTCCTGCCTGGATAGGGAGTGATTTCAACGATGGGTATTGTGTCTTTGCAGGACAAGAGCACCAGCATGAAGGCTGATGAGCTGGTAGACCTCCTCAAGGCAGAGTTCTCCTTGAATGACAAGACCCAGGCAGGCGCTGTGGACGAGGAGGTGAGTCAGCTGGGCTGCCACGCCTTGCTGGTTGCACCTCGTTGGGGGCTGCAGCTCTTTTAGGATACCAAGACGCTGGCAGGCATCTGTTGATGTGGAGGTGTTCACTGGGAGCACAGCTACGGAAAGCCACGTAAGACGTAAGGACCACCAGCAAAACACTGGTAGCGAGTCGTTGCTGATTACGGGTTGGGACATGTCAACCATATGATACATAATCATGGTTTCCATGAACAGTAGGAGCTCTTATCAGGTGACAAGCAGCCAGTGTGGTGCAGTTCCTCTTCCTCCTCCTGGTCTCTGGCCATGCGCTTCCCACATTTTACCTCATTGTTCCTGCTTGCCTGTTGCAGATGCTCAACCGCCTGCTGGACCGCGGCCACCTGGCACAGGGCAGGGAGCGGCCTTACCCTGACAGCGGCACCGGCTATGAGGTGGTGCAGCAGCTGGATGGCTCGGGGCTGTTGCAGGGGGTGGAGTGATGGCCAGGCCGGGGATCCAGTTGGTACCAAGGCATATACGGACTGTCGGTGGCACAGAGCATAAGAGGAGACTGCTAGGTCGGTGAGCTTCAGCCTTTAGCGCAGCAGGCGAGTTCTGTTCTGGGGTTTCCCTTCCTGGATTTGGTGGTGTTGGGATTGGTTGGCTGGCTGGCTGGCGTCCCCATGGGAGTCGTTGATACTATCCCTAGGGTTGAGTAGGTGGCAGCTGGCGTAGCAGGGCTGAAAGGGTCTACCCACCCGGTTTGGACAGTTGGGGCGCAGGTGCCATTAATGAAGTAGCAGGAGTTGCGATGGTATTGTAGCTTACGTGTGCTGCAAGGTGATCATAACCGCTGCCGCCAGGGCGGTTTTTCTTCACAGGTAAAAGGTACAAGTTTAGGTGTCTCTCAGCCTAGGTAGGACAGCCCCTCAGGCAAGTGGCACAACCCTTCAGTAGCCTAGTTCTTTGACTGACTCTTACCTTTGCTTTTCTCAACTGAGTTGACAAGTACAGTTGTGAAGTGCCGCGACAAGGCTACCTTCTGTAATATACAAGGACCTTGGTATAGTGACCTGTGGCGCTTGCTACTAGGGGTATCTGACCAGCTGCCTAGGCAGCCAGGCTGAAAGCCTGTGGAAGTGTGATGCTGGAGAAGAGTGGAAAGCGTAGCAAGGAGCCAACTGCTGTTGATGCCTCAGCTTCAACCGGTGAGTGTCCTACCTGGCAAGCTTCACAGATGCGGACGCTGCTTGTGCCTGTACCCTGGCAGCCGTAGGATGTTGCAATGGGGTCTCCAAGAAATGGTGGCAGGGCAGGGAATGCAACAAGAGGTATGTAGTTGCGACCTCACTGCGTTGGAGGCAAGCTATCTGCCAGGCTTGCCTGACTGCTGAGCCAGTAGGTCCCTCTCCAAGGCCCCTGTGTGCATACCTCCTCATTCCAAGGTCCAAGAGGAGGGGGGGGGGGCGCATGCCATTAGAATGGGTGGTTGCTTTTGGTTGTGGGCATAAGACATCCTGGCTCTCAGCTTGCCGCACTCGTAGTGGACAGCTTGCAGCAGCATGGTTAAATAACATTACGCTGCAAAACAAAGGTACACAGAACCGATCCCGGCAGGCTCAGCTGCGGTCAGTGACTTTCAAACACTCCACTCCAGGGCTCACATCATTGGGGACATTGCTGCCCAAGCAAGCAAGTCAAGCTAAGCTTCCTCCATGCACAAGCGGGAACACATAGCAAGTGATCTACAGTTGCAGGTACAGAAAGGCCCGATAAGGAGGCTCGAAAAGGGGTACCCCAAAAGACATGACGGTGAAAATTGCATACACTGAACACTTCCTGAAGCCTTGCAGCTCCACTATCTATGCTGATCCAGCCAAACAAGCCTCAGCCTGTATCCAGGATAGGCCAAGCGCAGCGCCATTGCCGACCCCTAAGCTGCATGCACCTTGCACCATGAGAAAACATTCCACTATACCTTGCCAATAGGCATGACTGTTGGTCCTTGACACACGCTGGCTCATCTCATATAGACATCCAAGGTCAACACCTCTACAATACTAGGTAGTCGTAGCATCCAAGTCCTCTGTTGCCAGCGGACCTGGCCTGCTACGAACCACTCCCTCCGCTCCCATCCTTGTGCTGAACAGGGCCTTGGCCGACGGGTCGGGGGGTGCCAAGCACTCCTCTGGCCTGCACAGAACAGCGCGCAACTGGTACTTTGAAATGAGGGCAGGCTCTCAACTCAGTTGCGGACCTCCCCTGACTCAGTTAGAGCGCAGGCACATGCCACCGAGCTGCGCACCGGGGAGATCTCCGCAGGCAAACCCTGCCAGCCGAACACTTGGTGTGTGAGGTTTCCTATCGCCCCAATCATGCCCCAACGCCCTGGTATGCTGCCATTCAGCCGGGAAGATGGAGCATGTACCCCCAGAAGCCCCATGCATGCATGCTGGCGTGCACCAGGCAGTTAGGGCCGCACTCACTTGTCTTGCCCGCTGGCCACACAGATGTACTTGTAGAGATTAACATCATCCTCCCCCAGGGGCACCCCGTTCACCACCAGCCACGGCACATAAGTGTGGGCAGGCCGCAGGGCGCCTGTCTCAGCAGCTGCTTTCCGCTCCAGCGTACCCCCATCTTCCCCTGCGACCAGCATGGCGACGCTGTACATTGAGGAAGTTATTTGACATGGAATACGTCGCAGACACGAGGCTACAATCGCATGTGGTAGTACCATACAGTCTTCTCAACCGGGGGCCAGGAGACACACTAGCCACCAGCAAGCACTGATGCATGCATGTTGAACAGTCTGAGTGCTAGCCGTTTGTGACGTCAGGCTTTGCAGCACGCAAGCACAGTATTAAGTGGTCAATCGGCCAAGTATGGCCTAGCGTTGACCCTTGGGAGCCCCTGACCACCCCTTACACATATCTGCTGCCCACCTGTAGCACACTGGCTGATATCCTCTGGGCTCAGCTTTGCTGCCTTAGCACAGCCGTCCACCGCCGCCTCCCCACCCCTTCCAGCTTGAGCCACGCATCGAAGGAATGCCATGAACTGTGCATCGCTTGTGCTAAGCTCTTCAGCACAATTGATAACCCGGTTCAACCGGCACTCTGCGGGGCCATGCTGGCAGGTCACTCCTGCCTGCAGGTACGATAAACCTGGAATAGGTTAGGATTCATCAGATCAACCGTCCCAAGTAAGCCAGGGTGTCACCCTGGGTTGAGGTGCTGTGGAGCCCCTTGCAAAGGGCCTGGCGCCTTGTAAACCTGCGCCACACCCCCGCCTACTTCTTGGCAGGCAACAGCACCATCTGCCGGCAGTGCAGGCACAGTAAGCAAAGGCACATGGAGGTAGCCTAAAATCTGTTCTCCTCCTTACCGACGATGTCCGGGCGTTGCCATAAGCCACATATCGAAACGTGAAGCGCCCGGCCAGGCCACCATCAAAGAGGGGGCCTATCACGTCCTTGACAGCTGCTATTGTGTAAGGGCACAGCGCTTCGCCGTAGAGAACAACTTCTGGGGTTTGGGCCTTGCTAGGATAGATGGAGGCTAGGAACGCAAGAAGGATCACTTTCGACACTGCCCCTTGCATCTCTGCGTGACGGGTTATGTCTTTCCCAGATACCACTTCACCGACAAGGTGGATGAGGAATGGGATACCCTTTCCCGAAGGCTCACGAGATTAGCCAGCAGTAGATGACAAGTGAGCTAGCTAGCAGCTCAATACCTCCGCAACCCTGGTTCACATATATTGTCAACTAAGAGTGCAAACTGCAGACTGCAAAGTGGCGAAATTCTCGGCGCTATAAGCGCTGGAATGCGCCAAGGGGGCTCACAAGAAATCATTTCAGACCCATAATGAAATTGGCGGGCCATCGGTATCCAGATACCCTGCCCAGTTACACCTGTGTCGGTGTCTCACGCCTGCCTGGCTCGTCTGAAGAACTTGCATCTAAGACATCCTGTTGATGTGAGCTGGAAGCACTGCAGTGAGATATAAGCCTTTTATCTCTTCCGATCGTCTGGCGTCTCGTGCAACTCCAAAACTTGCAGCTCATTGAAACAAATTTGATATTCGGAAGGCAGAGGCTATCGTTATGCAGCAGCAACACATACTCCGGTAGGTGGGAGACTGGTGTAGCACAAGTAGACAAGCATCACAGTGAAAGTTGTGTGAACGACGAGTTCGGTGGTGCAGAAAACCAATGGCACCAGCGGGGGTGCCAATACACCTACAAGTGCAGCGCCTGTTGAGAGTGGCCCCCTTCACAGCACCCAGCCAGCCTCCGAAACGGCGTCAGGTAAGCAGTTGCCTAACTACAGCATGATTTGCAGCTAAGAGCAGCGCATTTTGTTTTCCGATAATGTTTTCTGAGCTGTCTGCTGTGCATCACTTTATTGCAGGTGCAGGGCTGGAAAAAGCAGCACCTACAAAGGGGTATGCATGGTTGCTGCGTCCGGGTAGCAGCAGCTGCAGCAGCAGACGGGGCAATGGTGAGCCTTTCCAGGGTATTCCACATCAGAGCCGCTGCCAAGGCCCGCACAGCGTTTGGGGCTGCTGACAGAATTGCTGGATGTATTGCCAGAGAAGTTTCTAAGACGAGGGCGCTTGACATCATTAATTCCAACTGTCGTAACTCATGCCTTACAGTGGGTTATTGATCAATTAAAGGCGCTGACAGCACAGCAGTCCCGCTGCTGCCTGTGTTAGCGCGTAGGCTTTACTTACTAACAGCTTGGTGACTGCCTGCCCCTGCCTGCCCTTAACGAGCAGAGCCCAGGGCCTGACATGAGCCTCAGCCAGAGAGTGGTGGCTTTCAAGGAGGCGTTCTGGAAGTTCCTGCGTCCCCACACTATCCGTGGGACCATCCTGGGCTCCAGTGCGGTCACAGCCAAGGCTCTGCTGGAAAACTCCCACGTGAGTGGCGGGGGACATTGGATAAGAGGAGAAATGTGGGGTTGAGCATTATTGGAAGCTGGCAGCTCTACAAACCCAGGCAGCAGAAAAGGACGTGCACTATAGACTGCCGAGCACGGATGTCACTAGGACCCAGAAAGACTTGGCGCATAACTGATTCGCAGAGATTGTCACTGAGTGAGGCTAGAAGGGGCTTGGCAGTCCAACTAGTACTGTGGTCTGTGCCATATCATCTGCAAGCATATGATTGACTGCTGTGTCTCGTATTTGTGTCTTTGGCAGCCGCTGCGCAGCTGAAGTGCTGGAACATGCTGCTGGTTTGAAGCACTCCCTCCGCACCCTTGCGCCTGTCCTCAAAAATGCAGCAGCAGGCCGTTGTCTGGGGTGGGAGCTGTTGAGCACCCCTTGTTCGTCTGCCCACATCTGCATGTCTGCAGTTGATAGACTGGGGCCTGCTGCCACGTGCCCTGCTGGGTGTGCTGGCCCTGCTGTGCGGCAATGGCTACATTGTCGGCATCAACCAAATCTACGATGTCGACATCGATGCCGTAAACAAGCCATTCCTGCCGGTGGCTTCGGGGGAACTCTCGCCTGGGGCAGCCTGGGCGCTGTGCTTGGTAATGGCGGCAGGTGGGTGATAGCTCGGTAGCAGCGGCAGGTGGGCATGCCCGTGTTGCCTTGTGTGCATCTGCTGAGTGTCTGCAATGCGGAAGACGCTGACACATTGGGACGAGGTGGGATTGCATGACAGGGAGAGCCTGCTTGGTTATCACACTTCGCGTTGAAGGCGCTTTGAAAGCCAGCAGCTTCAGTGCCCAAACGCGGGAGACGAAGGCGGACACCGCTAGGCCCCTCCAGACTAATTGCTGGCTATTAGTTATCCTGATGCTTGACTGTAGCTGCTGAAGGCTTGCACAAGGTGCACATTGCATGTGGGCCGCCCTATGGCGCTATATCCTAACCTTGCACGCCTCCTAGTGTATGCAGTCGCCCCCGTCATATCCACTCTCATCTGACCGCACAATGGCGGGCAGGTTGCCTGGACCTTCTTAAGTACTAAAAAATGACCCAAGCTGGTCCTTCTGTGCAGTGGGCACCACTGTTGCCTCCCTGAATTTCGGCCGCCTCATCGGGGGGCTGTATGCCTTTGGCCTGTTCCTGGGGACCATCTACAGCGTGCCCCCTCTGCGGCTCAAGCGCAGCGCGGTGGCTGCCTTCATGATCATCGCCACCGTGAGGGGGTTCCTGCTGAATTTCGGGGTGTATTTTGCCACCAGGGCGGCCCTGGGCCTGCCCTTCACATGGAACCCCAGCATCAGGTGTGAGCGCTCTGCTGAAGATTTTGCCTAGTTACTATGCTTTTCCCCCTTAAGTGAGGAGCAGACTGGGCGTGCAGTGTGGAAGTCCTTAGCTGGCCTTGCCGCTTCCAGGGCGTACGCCCTTTGCTTGGGATGGGTCGTAGGTACTTCAAACTTGTCATAGGCAGACCCTCCAGAACAGATCGCTTCCTGTCCTAGGGGTGCGTGGATTGTAGGGGTTGGAGGTCCAGGGTCTGGGAATGGATTGTGTTGTGGGCTGAGTAATTCGGAGCGTCTGGGTGACTTGGGATTTGGTGGTGATGTCAAACTCAGTAGGTTGCGGGCAGTAACCTCACATATGTATTAAGGACTTTGCACAGGCAGATAAGGAAAAGTCCCCAAGCTGCCGGTTGCCTGCTGACCTCACCTTCCTTTGCCATGCAGCTTCATTACCGTATTTGTCACAGTTTTCGCCACGGTCATAGCCATCACCAAGGACCTCCCGGATGTGGAGGGGGACAAGCAGTACGGGATCCAGACCTTCGCCACCAAGCTGGGAGTCAGGTGGGGTGCTCATAGGAGATACGGGATACTAGATACGGCCCTCTCGTGGGGTGCACTCTAACGCTTGCCTAATGCTGTGCAAGATCCAGTCTCTGTTCTGCGTCTTAGGTGGATCTGCCTGGGATTTTGAAACACGCTTCTCGACTCTCTCCCGGATCAAGTTTCCACCCAGGCAAGCTGACTGCTGGCCTGCCTGCCGCTGCAGGAACATCGCCTTCCTGGGGTCCGGGCTGCTGCTGCTGAACTACGTGGGCGCCATCATCCTGGCCCTGCGCATGCCCGCCGCATTCAACCAGAAGCTCATGATCCCTGCCCATGCGGTCCTGGGTGTGATGCTCGTCTATAAGACCCTCAAACTGGATGCGGCTGGCTACACGCAGGCTGCAATCGCAGACTTCTACAGGCACATCTGGAATCTCTTCTATAGCGAGTATGCGTTGCTGCCCTTCTTGTGATGAAATGCTGCCATTTGATGCCAGGTTTTCTTCGTCCTGGACACATTTTATTCGAAATATTGGTGGTCACGGCGAGCAGAGGGGGTGCAGCATGGAACCCGTGAGGTTGGCATGTTGAGTGAAAGAACTTATTGCCTATTCGAACTATGTGGTGTTGCCCCTGTGTTGCCAGGTGGGCGTTTCCCCTTCAGGCTCTCTGCAGTGCCTAGGTCAGAACATAAGGAGATATAATCCTTGTGTTCTTTGCGTTTCACAATAAGCCAAGCTTGCGCAATCGTGACATCGTGTAGCTGCTTGCGACATGGTACTCTCTGGAACGTGGCAGGGGCTTCAGTCTGCTCCGAGCTTGCCAATCGAACCCACCCACTTCTAGCCGCACCCTGAACCTATGTCTTTCTCACCATAATCTGGGATTCCGTGGACGGTTGAGCAGTGCTCATGAACATGGAAGGAGTGGCGTTGCGGGTGTCCAAGGTAACGCATGCTGCTTTGCATGCTAGACTTGCCTGAGATCCTAAGGCCTCGCGGAGGTGCTGCAGGTGCAGGCCCCAGCGCCATTCGATGCCGTATTCTGTACTCTTCTTATTATATGTTACAGGGAGCCGTATGAACAGTCAACCCTGATCAGCAGTGCTGAACTGCAATGAAGTGGTTTTCGAAGTGGGGAGGCTCAGGGGATGGCCAGAGCCAGGCCTCCCCGTCTAGCAGTGCCAGCCGCAGTCGTTCCAGCGACGACTCGGAGGCAGCAGCACTGCTGCAGCAGGCATCCGAAGCCCTTGAGCACCTGAGGACGGCTACTGCTGAGGACTTCCCGCTCCTGAACCAAGCCACAAGGCTGGTACAGCAGATGGAGGCCTTGGTGGCAGGCATAAGGGAGAGTGATCGAAAATTGGCCTGGCGAAGTCAACTTGAAGAGCTCCAGCGGGAGCTGCAGCTCGCCACAAGCAGGATGCTGTCCAGCCACTCACCGCCACCTGTGGTGCCAGCAGCAGGTGCTCCAGGGACACCGGTGCCAGCAAGGGCGGGAGCAGCAGCAGCCCGCACCCAGCAGCAGTCCCAAGCAGCGGCGGCACAAGGCCAGCCTGCAATACTACCAAGCGCTCCAGTGGCTGTTGGGGGAGCACTAGAGGATGACTTGGACTTGTTCAGTGGCCTTGACTTGGCTGGCGGGGAGGGTGCGGCTGGCAGTGCCATGCCTGAAGGCAGCGTGGTCCCTGCACTGGTAGCACCCAATGCTGTGCCGGATGCTGCTGCCTTGGAAGCGGTTCCATCAGGGGTGGGCAACATGTGAGTTGGCAGCCATACTATCGCCGTAATGCCGCCGACCGTGCTGTGCAGTGGCAGGATGGTCCTCCTCAACAAAGATATGTGACACAACGTTTGACCAGCAACCGAAGGATGCCAGGAGGGTATTGCTCACTGCCATCACGGCGGTGTGCTTCGCTTGCAGGGCCCCATTGGATGAGGAGCTGTTCTCAAGCCATTCTGAGCCAGAGGCATTCGTTGCATTGTCAGCACTTGCCACAGACCCGCCCACTGCTACCCCAGCAGCACAGCCAGCGAATGCACAGCCACGTACAGCAGCACCAGCCAATGGGAGCAGCAGGCCAGAAGTGTTACAGGCAGCACAGTTGCAATCTGAAACCCTGCCGTCAACCATATTGGTGCCGCCTGCAGAAGCAGCGGCGCTTGGTGGGAACCTGGTCTCAGGTCTGCCTGCTCGCCCGACCTTGGGCTTGGGGTTGCAGCAGAGCGGTGCAACACCAGCAGTACGCAGAAAGAAGGTCATCAGGTGAAGATACTGGTAGCAGTGCAGGTTGCACACAGGGTGTGCGCGGCACAGGATGCTGACAAGTGCTGCGGAAGGACATCCTGCAAATGATTTAATGTGCATGATTGCTGCCCAATTGTGAGTACATCAAAGCATTTGTGGGGTTGGCGCACAGGTCAAGAGTCGGCTATGCGCGAGCCGAGCAGCCGCCGCCGCCACAGCAGCAACGGCCCCTTGCATTTGCACCGCCGCAGCCAATGCAGCCTGTGCAAGGCCCTAGCACACACCCCACAGCAGCCACGCCAAGCTCTGTAGCCTCAGAGAGTGGCAGCCCTACCCACAGCGAGGCAGGGGAGTTCAGCCCCAGCAGGGCACCCGATGCTACTTCTGGGAGGGCCAGCAGCGCTAGCGCAGCAGGCTCTGAATTGGGGATGAACGGCAGGGGTGCCAGCAAGGGCTCCCTTGCAGCTGTGGATTCCTATGGCAGCATGCCCTCGGCAGCCGTCAGGCAGCGGGCAGGCCACAGCCCTGCCAGCAGCCTAGGTGGAGAGGGTGGCTCAGTGGGCAAGGACTATGCTACTGGGGAGGCTGGTGATGATGATGATGCCACTGGGCTGGCAGGGAGGCTGCGGCGGGGGATGAACCTAGCTCTGGAGGTGCACCCTCGTGAGGTTGCCGTTGCTGGCCGGCCTGCCCACAGCTCCGGCTCTGCGGATTCCACCATCGCAGTGCAGGGCACCGGGAGGGGTGGGTACGACAGCGACGACTCAATCACCTCTCCAGAGTTTCGCCCTGCCTCCAGCGCCCGCACATCCCTCCCTTCACCAACGCCAGATACCAGCGGAGCCGCCGTTGCAGCTTTTCCTGGTGGAAACCTGCTTGCGGCTAGTGCTTCCTCACCAGCTGCTGCAGCGGGAGGCCTCTGGGATGGTGCTATTAGAAGCAATGGGAAGCCTAGACCAGGTGCTAGCATCGCCAGCGGCACAGCCAGCGCGGGGTCCTCGCCCCCTCGTAGCCCTGCGCGGCAACACGCAACCAGCCTTGCAGAGCAAGTGGCAGCACTCCAGGCCTCGCTGCAGCAGAAGGCCGATGAGCTATCGGGTGTTACATCTCAGCAGGCTCAGCAGGAGCGTGCTGCCAAGGCACAGCGGTTGAGGCTGAGCGCTGAGACTGCCGCGCTGGCAGGTGCGGATTATGATATCTGCACTAAGTGCCAAGAATTGGAAGGAGGTATTTACCATGCTGAACAGGCTACATGTACCATTCATGTATCCAGACCGTGGCAAAGCTTGGTCTAGTCTGTATTCTTACCCAAGGGTGGGTTTGGAGTTTCTATGATTAAGTGCCTGGCCGTGCCCGTGTCCTTATAAGCTGGCGTTTTTAGCACAGGTTGTTTGAGTCCAATGGCCCCAGTGGCTGCATGGATTGCCTCCTGGGAAATCAATGTCCTAGTCTGCGGTGTTTTGGTATCTGCAGCCCAGCTCAGCAGGCTGCAGCAGGCTGAGGAAGAAGCGGTGCAGCGGGAAGACTTCGAGCAGGCTGCCTGCCTGGGAGAGGAGCTGGACGCAGCGGCTGCACGCCTGGCAGAGCTGCAACAGCGCATCAAGGTGTGGTTGCTGGGGTTTGACTGCCTGAGGTGCTTGCATTCCAGACTTCACCGCCTTTGGGCTGCAGCAGCGCACCAGGGTGGGGCGTCTGCTGTTGCATAGGGCACCTTGTTGGGCCTAGAGTCCCTGCGTGGGATCCATGGCATGGCAAGAGGATTTCTCAGCTGCGGTACGACTTTACAAAGTATGCGTACTGCTGGCGCTGGCATAGAGCGAAGCAGAGCCTTGGAGCGGCACTGGAGCGGCACTGCAATTCAGCATTGTATGCAGCTGCTGCTGAGTAATCTGGTCCTCAGCTGCAAGCACAGAGTCTCATAAGCTCTTGACTGCCCGGCCGTAGGAAACCGAGCAGCAGGCACAGCAGGCAGCAGAGCAGCGGGTGCGCCTGCAGCAGCAGCAGGCGGAGTTGTGGGAGCAGGCAGCAGGGCGGCTGCGGTCATTGCAGGATGGGCAGCGCGGCCACATCGTACTTGCACATCAATTGGCTGACAAGGTGCGTAGATGCGGTATTGCCGTGGCAGTAGAGCTGAGAGTTGGGGAGCTGTTGCATGGGAGGGGTGTCTGATTGGCGGTAACAAGCGGCAGTGCTGGGAGTGTTGTGGTTGCCTCAGGTACGCTTGCTGACAAGCATGGGTGAGGCCTTCCACTCCTCAACCCGTTCGTCAAGGGAGTTTCTACAGGAGCCAGTGCCAGGATGGCGCATCTTTAAGCATACCTAACCTCTGCTGCAGGCAGCTCAGGAAGCCTCAGTTTCCAGCGCCGCAGCTCATGAGCGCCTGGCAGAGCTTCGCACCAACATTGCCGAGCGGCAGCGGGTGGTGGTTGAGCAGCAGGCATCTGTAGACCGCAAGCTGGCGGCAGCGACGGGGGCGCTGGCACAGGAGAGGGAGAGTGAGGAGGAGGCTTGCGCTGCTCTGGAAGTAGAGGTGGAGGCGCTGAGGTGTGTGAACAGGCGGCCGGTGAGCCAGGAAGTGGAGTGTACCGGCGGACATGGATGGGCGCTGGCTTTACCCTCTTGCCAACCGAGGCTTGCCTCCCTTGCTGAAAACCAGCTTGTGTGGCCAACAGAGCGTGGGATTTGAGAGGGTATGACCGCAAATGAAAGCCCTCCTGCACCACAACCTTCCCTGTGAGATTTCCTCTCACCGCCCACAGGGCTGCCGTGGCTGCCAAGGAGGCCGAGCTTGCCAGTCGGCACCAGGCACTGGCCGGTGTGGAGGCCAAGATTGCGGGCCTAACTGCCAAGTTTGAAAAGAGCCTAAACTTGATAAATGAAGACCGACGGATTGTGGCTACCTATCAGCGGGAGCTGGAAGGTAGGCTGGACACCAGGGCCTGGTAATGTTGCATGCTCCTTTTGAAAATGCAGGGGGTATCGTCCTGCCCTTGCGGTGCTGGGAAACTGGAGGCGGTAGGCAGTACGCTGCAGCAATCCTGGGTATATGTACATTGTGGACACCGCGTCGGTCGTGTTTCTAAGTGGAGAGCCAAGCAAGAAATGCTTGTTGGCCTCCCTTGTGCAGAAGAGGAGGCAGCAGCAGCTGCTGCTCAGCAGCGGGCTGAGGCAGCCTTGGCCTCAGCAAGGCAGCAGTCACAGGTGCTGGAGCAGCAGCTGGCAGAGGCAGAGCAGGCAGGGCGGGCAATCGAGAACGAAGCAGCACGCCTGCGGGCTAGGGCAGATGCCGACCAGCAAATCTTGCAGCTGTATGCAGGTGGGTGCTTGGGAAAGCTTAGGACCTTTCCTGACCAGTCCCAGGATGCTACAGTGTGTGCGACTTGTCACTACTCTCCCCGTGTGCGATTATGGCTTGCGGTCACTCTAGCTGAAATTAAACTCAGCACGGTGCATACTCCCAGATTTTGAAAGAGAGTGTGTGCTAATCCCTTGCCCTCCCCTGGTGGTTACCTACAGAGCTGCAACAAGCCCAACTGGCGGCAGAAGGCCGAGTGGCTGATGCTCAAGCTGCAGCGGAGGCTCTGCATGACAGCCAGGGACAGCTGGCCGCACGGCGAGCAAGCCTACAGCATGAGCTGGGCTCTGCCGAGCGCAAGGCAGCTTCTGCCCGGTGCGGTCGTGCTCGATGAGATTGCCTGCAGTGGTGGTATTTGGTGGATGCATGGTAGTTGCGCTTGTGATTTATGAGAGAGGGTCACCTTTGGCCTGTCGTAAGACCGTGTGGCTCCTTAACAACTGGCAGTGTTGAGAAGAGGACTAGTGTGTTCATGGGAATTCACCGCCCTGATGGTATTGCCTCTAACCTGCCGGCAGGCTGCGTGTGCCGGAGCTAGAAGCCCAGAAGAAGGCAGCTGCAGCTGTGAGAGACTTCAAGGAGGCAGCTAGGCTCTCTGCAGAAGCCAAGGTGAGGGGAGTACAGGCAAACTTGCTCACCAACCATTGTTGGCGGGTATTGCACCTACATGCCTGGGCGGTCGGATTGGCTGGGTTATCTGAGAGCAGTGCCAGCTTGATTTCTGGCTTGCCGTCTGACACATGCTGTGCCCTCCATGCAGGCTGCTGCCAGTGAGGCAGAGTCTGCAGCCCAGCACATTGGCTCCCTGCGGCAGCAGCTGGCATCACTGGAGGAGGAGGAGAGAGAGCTAGCCGGCCAGGTGGAGCAGGCAGAGGGAGCAGTTGAGAGGGCACATCAGGAGGCGGCTCGAGCAAAGTGGCGCAGCATCAAGGTAAGGTGTGGGGTGTGTCCTCGGGCGGCAGCATCCAGCACTGTACTGGGCGAGCATGCCTGCTGCCCTGCGCCACATTGCTGCTTGGTGTGGCTCGGCTGTGCGCCGGGCATGGGGTTGGCTGGGCCCTGGTATCTTGCGGCAACTGCGCAAATGCAGGGATGCCACTTCCCCGTCCCCACAATATATGAAAGCAAAGGATGACACCTCATACACACCCACAGACCTAGAGTGGTTGTTCCATTCTTGATTCTGCGGTGTCTCGTCAAGTGCCTGTAGCCCTTGCAGGTTGGCCTCACAACTCGCTCAGGTTGGTCTCCTCTGCCTGCAGGCTGCGGAAGCCTCCTTAGAGAAGCAGCTGCAGCAGGCCACAGAGGCAGAGCAATACCAGGAAGCCGAGGCCCTTCAGGCACAGCTAGACAGCCTGGCAGCAGAGGGTGCCAGCCTGGCTGCTGCGCACGGGCTCCAAGAATCTGATGCGGCTGACGTGGCAGCGGACCTCCTGGCAGCGGAGTCCAGCGCAGCAGAGGCAGCGCAAGCGGCAACAGGGCTGCTAGCAGGGAAGGCAAGCTTCACGCTGGATAGCGAGGATGAAGCGCTGCCACAAAACGAGCAGTCAGAGGCAGAAGCACCTGTGGCAGAACTGCTGAAAGTGGGTCTCAGCAGGCAGGACAGCATGGGAGGCAGCTTGCCACTCAAGGAAAACGGTGCCAGCACTGCCGCCGCAGGTGCCACACCTGCGGCTGGGGCACCTGATTCCATTGTTGTGGGCGGCAGGCTCGAGCAGCTAAGCAGCAACAGCCCCGCCAGCAGCGGCGGATATTTAGGTGGTGCTGCTAGTCCTGACGTCATGACAAGCGGCAGCGGTAGCGCCCAAGCTGGTGATGCAGGGGCACCGCTGACTGAGGATGAGGCTGGTTCCATTAGATGGTCCGCAGGGGATGGTGGCAGCCCAGCTGAGCCACAGCACGAGCCGCTGGGTGAGAGCCCAGGAGTGATTGCGAGAGGACTGCCAGTGGACCTAGCAGCAGGAAGAGGTGGTGCATGGGATGGGGAGGAGGAGCAGCCGGGCCTGCCGCAGCTGAGCTCGGTTGATGAGTTGTTGGAGGGGCTATCACTGTCCAGCTCCTCCCAGGCCTCTGTGCAGGGCTATGGAGACGTGGAGCAGCCGGCGCTGCCGAGTCAGCCACAGCAGCAGCAGCAGCAAGGAGAGCTTCTTCAGCGGTCGTCGGAGGAAGGGGACGCAGGGGCGGTTAGCACACTCGCGAGTGACAGGGAAGAGGGGTTGGGACACCTACAGGCCTCACCGCCCGAGCAGCAGTCGTCTGGAGGGGTGTATGCAGAAGGAGTTTTGGGCCACAGCTCAGACGAGGAAGAGGAGGCCACTGCTGATGGGTTGCCAATCCCTGCCCCCATGACAACTGTAGGAAATGCTTCGCCAGCTGTTGAATCGGCACCCTTGCCCTCAGTAGCAGGTGAAGGACCTGCTGAAGCCACTGCTGACGAGCTTGCTGATGACTTATTTGCAGGCCTTAATCTGGCCTAGCGCGCCTCTCGGTCTACCCAATTATGAGTAGTGCAGCCCCATACCATTGTGCGTCTCATCCCTGCTTGTTGCATGCCCAGTCAATGAGTGCGATTTCAGATGTGTGCCTCTATTGGTGCTTGCTTGCTTGCTCTGTCGGTCTTTTACGTGCCAATTCTGGTTAGCGATTGCCAGTACTTTCATTCGCTTGCCTAAGTTCCTGTTTGCTGCTCCCCTTTGGGTAACTGCTGGTTGCTCAATAGACTACCTGTAGCCTCTGGAAGTAGATAAAGTATTTGTTGAAGGAGCTACAGTGAAGGTACCCGTCAGGACTGACATAAGGGTTACACAACGTAGGTTATCTATCTTACTGTGCAGCGCCGGCAGGACCAGCTGTGAGTGTTCATAGAGTAGGCGGGCAACAACTACCAATGGAAATTGTACCTGATTTGCACATCGTCCATATCAGGCCTCCTTGCACGCAACTCCCACGGCCATGCCAGGCGTGTAGCACAGGTCACATCACAGCATCAGTCAACAGGCGTCACACCAAATGGCGCACTCATCCACCAAACGCAATACATGCTGTCCATCCAGCCCGCTTAGTAAACAGCCGCCTCCTCCATTGCACTATCACCCAGCCACCACCGAGAAGGGCGTACAGCACCGCCGCTGAGCGACAGTTGCAGCATTGACCCCATTCACCCGCCTACAACCTCTCCACATCGGTCAGGCCATCCCTCCACCGCTTCCACCCATTGTAATCTCCCGGCAGGAACGCTCCCGAGCTGCACTGCACCGGCTTCTTCCCCCACAGCCCAGACACCTCCTGGGCATGCAGCCCCGGCATCAGCACTGGGGCATCCACATCCATATGGGTGACGGCGGTGGTGTTGGGGCAGGCACGCCACGCCGCCCTGAAGCCTGTGCAGGTGGAAAGCGGCCCAAGGGAGATGCACTTGTGAGGGGATCTAGGTAGCATGGGCAGGTGGCAGTACTCTGTCTGATCAGACTACTAGGCCCAGGATGCTACAAGGGAATGCTGCAGAGTAGACTTGGTCATGCAGACAGGAGGCAACCCAGAGTTATGCAAACTCATATCGATCAACTTTGTGACGTCCCCGAGGTCTCGGAGGTCTGCAGTCCAAGAGCCTTGGGAGCAGTCAAAGTCGAACTCAGCACACTCAGGCAAAACTCAGGCGCACTCTGCATCCCGTCCTGTACGTCCAGCTCAACTCTTGCACCCTGTTCGCACTACCTGCCACCCATGCAAAGGACTGCGATGTGAGAGTAACCCACTTGCTGAACGGACCCTGTCAGCCCACCAAGGCTCATCCTCACCTGGATGGTTTTCAGGCGCCGGCACGACGTCCATGAGCAGCAAGCCTATCAGCACATCCTCCCAGTCCATTGGCCTGCAAAGCAGCGCGGGGCGGGGCGGCCTACTGGGTAGACACACATTCAGGCAGGGCCGGCCTCAGAGCATGTCTTGCACCCAGCAGCCCTGGCACTTCACACCTATATCTACGCACTTTTTGCGGTTTGACGCCATTCCCAATACATGAGCATGCAGCCTCGTCAGCTGGGACCAACAGCACCACCCCGCACCACCCACGATGCTGCTGTGGGAGGTTCGCGCAAGAGTCACTTCAGCCAAGGAAAGGCGCATGGGGTGACAGTAGGGCACCGTTAAGGTTCCATGCCTGTGCCTAGGTCCCTTGCCCCCTTACTTGAACCAGGCGGGGGCTTTGTCGGGTTGAGCCTGCCAGTAGTTGACCTTCTTGACCACATGCATGACCATATCACGCGACAGCAGGTAGCCCCAGCCGGCCGCATATTTGACCCCAAAGGGCACGGCCGAGTCTGGGAGGACCTCAAAGGGCATGTACCTGCCATGGAGGGGGACAGACAGGCAACTTGCTTGTGCTCTGCCTGCCTGCCTGGGTGGGTGGGTGGTATGAAGGGCAAGGGATCCAGTGTGACTTGAAGGGACTGCAGGGGTGCCTACGGCAATGCTAGTACCATGCTGCCCACAAGGACAGCAGTGCTGATAAGCCTTGCGCCGGATTCTGCCTAGCCCAGGCAGTGCCCCCCTTCTGCGGCCTCGACGCCATTGGGCCTTTCCAAAGAAACACGCTGCTGCTGCTGCTGCTCCCGCTGCCACCGCTGCCAGCAACTCTAGCAAACCCACGCAACACACACACACACACACACACACCGCCCCCTGCCTCACCACTTGGACTTGGGGTCGCGTATTGGGAAGAAGCCATGCTTGTTCTCCACCGCTCCCATGTACACCCTCTCCAGCCTTGCCTTGCCTCTGTTCCTCATCTCATGCTCATGCAGGAGTGCAGCCGCCGTGGCACCCGTCTCCCCATAGTGCCAGCCGTAGGGGTGCACCCCCTGGCGGGTGTAGTTGCCCAGCTGTCCCAGGGAGATGGCATTGCCAAAGCGGTCATCAACATATCGCCACTTGCCGAGCTGCAGGAGTGAAAGGGCATGGGTGTGGGTGGGGTGTGCGGGGGCGACTGGCTGGACTGTCAGCGACATACCGGGAGGGGTTGAACAAGTAAGGAGAGAGTTGCGGTTGAGGGGCGGCACTGGCTCAGCTATCCGTGGACTCTAGATGTTTTGGCAAGGGTTTCAAACGAACGCTTTGCAACGCCTCTTCACTATGACGCATGGTCCGCTTGGTCACTATTGGCACCAAGACATGGCCCCTTCTCACGGCCCATGCAAGGCGGTCCATGCTTCCGGACTGCTACAGCAACTAGCTGCAGGAGAGCTTAGTCCTGTCCCACCTGCCATACACAATGGCCTCTGCTGTCTATCTGCACCTAGCAGACCGGCTCCCGAGTTTCACTGCACACTCTACCAACCTTTTTAGTGAGGTCACGAAGGGAGTAGGTGGCCAGCCCATCGGTATACACCTCCGGCAGCATGCTGCGGCCCTTCAGCCAGGACCTGGGGATGCCATGGGTATCCGCGGTGGACCCATGGGGCGCATCGGCCTGGTCGGGCAGCATGGGTGGCCATGGCTCCAGCGCCTGCGAGCAAAAATTGGACGCCAGCATGGGTGGCACGTATGTCTGCCATAACCCGCGCACCGCCACCTGTCCATGCTGCCAAGAACACCCTACAATGTGGGACTCCAAGGGGGACTGAGCGTGTTCTGATGCCTTGCTGGACCCACCAGCTTTGCAAGGGTCGGTTTTGCTTGGGGACTCTCAGCTCCAGGCCTCAATGCTTTTTGAAATGTCCACCTGCTCGCCGGCCGCAAATGCCTAAGCAAAGCATGAAAGGTCTGCCTCTACCCTCCATTTTGTTGCCATATCAGGCCACACAAGCACCCCTTTTTTACCACATGGGGGGCATAGTGCCTTACCCGCAGCAGCATGGGTAGCCGCACGTAGCAGTCATCGTCAGTCTTCAGCACGTGGGTGTAGCCCAGGGGGTGGGTGGCAGCATAGCGCATCAGGCGGATGGTCTTGTTGGGTAGGTTGTGGTAGGTGTCAGCCCCCCGCACAACCAGGGTGTCGTTGTACTGCCGTACCTCCTCCTGCAGGGAGGGACAGGTGCATCTAGTCATGGCTACCATGCTCCCCCAAAACTGGCATAGCTCCAAATATGAAGCAGGAGGCGTCCATTAGTACATATCGTTGGGTGCTGCCCGTGTCACATCCGCAGTAAGCATGCAACTGTCCTGTCGCAAAGGCTGTCCACCCAGCATGCGAGGAGTACTGCAGCTGTCCGGTTGCAGGGCGGGCTTCGGCGTCTTTGTTGTGAGGCCTGCAATGGAACTGTGCAAGTCTGACACCGGACCACCAGCCGACAAGCAACGCCTGGAGCTAGGGAGGGGCTTCCACAGCAGCCATCCACCGCATCCTTTTCCACCTCTGATATCCCCGAGTGAACTGTTTGGGAAGCCAGCCAACCACCCAGGGCGCCGGCAGCCAGCCAGCCGTACTGCTCATGCCCGCATGCACACGTGATACCTCACCAGCGTCCAGCAAGTGGCTGGGTGAGTCACCCACGACTCACCTCCAGCAGGGGCAGCCACCTGGCCAGCACTTCTGGGCTCTCCGGCTGGGCTAGCACAAACTTCACAGCCACCACTCCAGCGTGCCGGCTGCGGGCCAGGCCCGCCCAGGTGTCACGTACCGCCTGCCGGCGGCGGTACGCTTTCTCGGTACAGCAGGCGCTGGTCACCCCGATGAGGAGGCGGGGCGGGCCAAGGGGCTCCTCCTGCAGCAGCGTCCAAGCAGTAAGCCAGCGTTGGATACATGTCTGCAGGGACTGTTGCGCGGTGGCATAAGATAATAGCGAGTGCCTGGCAAAGTGCCTGATGGCACTGCCGTCCAGGGAGAAGGGGCGCTGGGCTGTGTACCATTGTGTCTTTAGGGCGCCAGTCAATGCCCAGCAAGTGCTGTCTTTTGCAGGCAAGAGCCTGCCCTGGGAACGAGAGTGGGGCTTCATTACCAACCCTGTTGGCCACTGCAAGTTGTCCCAGGAGACCCCTCCCTCCCTCCCTTCTTCGAGGAAGACATCCGCCCAGACTGGATTACTTCCCACAGGCTGAAGACATCCGCTCACCCTAATCGGGACCTCTGCCTCCCCAGTCGCCCCCGCTTCCAACTCCTGCCCTGCCTCCCCCCGCAGCGCCCGCCGGCTCCGGCCCCGGTTGCCGGCAGCACCCTCCTCCTCCTCCTCCTCCTCCTGCTGCTGCTGCTGCTCCTGCTGCCGCTGCTGTTGCCACTCGCTTTCATCTATTACGAGCTCGTCCTCCACCACGAACCCTGCCTGCTGGCCCTCCTCTGGGAGGTCGCTGCCTGCTGCTGCTGCCACCCCCTCCCCCGCCTGTGCACCAGCAGCGCCACGAGCCGCCCCGGCTGTGCGTTGGCCCTGGCTAGCGCTGGCTCCCACCTGCTCTCCCAGCCGGCGCCTGTCGACCAGCACAACCTCCTGGGGTTCCTGCCCCTCCTGCTGTGCCTGCTGCAATGTCTGCTCCTCCTCCTGCTGCTGCTCTTGGACCTCTCGGTGTTTTGTTTGCCTGCCCATGGCTCTGGCAACAGCCAGCTTGGCCATCTGTCGGGCCTCATCCTGCTGCGCTTTGATTTGCTGGTCCAGGGTGGGTCGGAGAGGGCCGGCTGATATAAGCGCAAGCTCCTCGGCCGTGGGGCGGACATCCAGCAGCGGCTGCTCTAGTGGATGGAATGGCTGGGAGACGTCAAGGGCATCCGTGCAAGCAAAAGCATGAGGCGCTTTCAGTTATTATAAGAAACTGGGACGGGCTTTGAAACCACCGCGCGCCCAGTGGCGAGCAGCAAGCAGGTGCCCGCTTGACTGCCGTCTTTACGGCGGCCATGCACAAGAGCTGTCTGCAGAAGACGCGCGGCAACAAGGTGAAGAGGGAGGGTCCCCGGGGTTAATGGCGGGCTCTGCTGCCCACCAGAGCGAGCTGGCTGACACATGCCTACCAGGCCCACCTGAGTGGCATGTAAAGCCCTGGAGCCGTGAACTCAACATAGACGGGCTGCACGCCGGCCACGCCCTGCACAGCAATTTAAGAGGTCCTTGGGTAAGCGCCCTGTTTGAAGGCTGTATTTCTGAGCGGTTGGTGGTCGGGTTTCTGTGAGATTTGCAGTTGACGCTGGTCAACTTGGAGATTGCAGTGCGAGTCCCTTCTTCTTGCGAACGTAGGCAGTTTGCCTCATCATTACAGGTGCAGCAAGATGGTGCGCCCGCTGTCTGCTGGGCATCTGCCTACACCCAACACATAGGCTAGGTGTCAGCCGCACCTCGTCATGAGCTGCAGCCCCAGGCGCCGAAGAATGGTGCTGTGAGGAGTAGGCGAGCGAGCAGACCAGCAGCAGCGCAAATATCCCGCTGCTAGCCCACACGCGCCGCCGGGCTGGGCCACCAAGCACAGCCGGGTTCCGCCAGAATGGCGGCGGCGGGTTCCCGTCCTTCTTGGAGGACTTAGTAAGAGGCAACAACTCGGCAGGCCCTGCGAAAATGGCATTGCTGGGAGTGCCTCATGAGCCTGATCCGCTGCGCATGCACCAGCATGATGCGGTTCAGGGAAGGCCCAACAACCTAAGAGAGCCCCGTGGCATGAGCGCACTCACTTGCATGGTGCAGCATTCCAGACACCAAGCTTTGAGCGGTCACATGGCTCGCTAGCGAGCCCCAACTGCATGGAGGCCTCACCCTCACATGCATGGCCCACCTGCTGGTTCAGCTGCTGCCATGGCAGCCATGTTTGGCTGCCCGCGTGGCCGCCAGGTGGGTTGGCCGCCTGAGCTGGACATGGCTGCCAGGGCCCCTGCACTCCTGGAAGTGCTCAGCTTGCTGCCGCCACCGTTGGCTTCTCCCCTGTAGTCCCCGGCTGTGGCCAAGTCAGGCCTGTACCTCCGATGGTGGCTACTGCTGCTGTTGCCGCTGGGTGGGAATGACGCCTCGGGCGTTGGTGCGGGGCTGACAGGAGGGAGCTCCTTCAGGTTCACTTGCTTCCACTTGCCGTATGCATGGCTTGTCAAGTCAGGGTCTCGGTGCATGAAAGGCAGCTGACAGGGCTGCCAACTTGTTCAGACTGCCTGCTTCGTGGCTTCTACTCGCCGTGGGAGGAAAAGCGGTTTGCCTGGCCTACCGAGTTGCAGCTAACGCTGACGGGGGTTGTCTACCCTGGCAAACGCCCTGGGAGCCTGTCAGAGGCAACACTAACCTTCTGTGAGATGTGAGCGAGTGCAATGCTTGTGGTTCCGCTCGTTCACACAGGCCAACAGGTGCGTGTGTTCTGTGTTCTTGGTCGGATCGATGGTGCGATTTCGCGCGCACACGGCGCCATCATGGCACATGGTGTGTAGGACGCTTCAGGGCATCGACACGACCTTGATCTGCTTCCCTACAGGTACACTCTCGTGAGCGTGTTGTACTTTCGGCCAAGTCTTGCGACTGTTTCTCGGGGACTTGGGGTTGAATCAGTGGGATTACGGCTGGTGACTAACATCGTTTCGGTGGGGAGAAACCCTGCATCAAGTGCCAGTTTCAGTCAAGTGCCGGAACATCTTGCCTAGAGTTGCTTTCCAGGGTGTTCGGCAGCGTTTTGACCGACGCGGGTCTGATCAGTGCCGTGCCAACTGACCAAGATGGTGCTGGCCCAGGCGTTCCCGCTGCAGAGGCCTTGCATCGCGTCTATACAGCACTCTCGGCCTAGCAACAGCCCGCATGCCAGGCCTCAACCTGTCCTCAGGATGCCGGTGTCGACCCGTGCTGCGGCAGTGGAGGCGCCTGCAGCTGCCGAGCGGCCTAAGCCGTTCTTTGAAGTGCTGCCAGCCCCAGAGGCTAGCCGAATGATCAACAGCTGGCGCGGGTTTGTGGAGGAGCACAGGTGAATCTGTCTTACTGATTGTGTGCATGCTGGCACAGTGGTATGTAACTTTCCAGCCCGGTGTCCAGTGCCTTTGACGAATGCTCGCTGCTGTACTCGTCTGACAATTTTGGTCTACTTGCTGTGCTGCGGCGAGAGTGCACTGCTGACTCTGGGCTTGCGGTGCAGGATTCGTGGCTATGAAGCTGGCCCAGATCAGCACACCACCATGCCATCAATAGCCAATATCGTCCAGGAGGTTGCCAGCAACCATGCCGTGGCAATGTGGGGCAGGAGCGAGGAGGGCTTTGCGACGGACCCCATGCTGGCAGACAAGGGCCTCATCTTTGTCATGACACGGCTGCAGATTCAGATGGACGCCTACCCAAAGTGGTGAGCAGCCGCAAGCAAGTCAGTGCAACATGCTTAGTCGTCCTGGTGCCTCTGTGAGCAGGTGGTGCGGGCGGCGAGTTTGTGGTATGGGCGCTTCTGGCCCTTCGTGTCCTACTTCCCACTGCACTTGCAATGTTGTGTTACCTTTCTAACTGCTGGCATGCGTTGAGAAGTAGATATGGTTGCCGGTCGGTTTTGCTTAATCTTGTTGGCTAATCACCATTGACTAGGGTAAGTTGCTGCCACCCTCCTGATTGCCTGCCAAGCGGACTACCCTTGCATTGTACAGGGGGCAAGTGATGATGGTCGAGACATGGTTCCAGGCGTCGGGCAAGATTGGGGCGCAGCGCGATTTCCTGTTCCGCTGCAAGGAGTCTGGCAAGATATTGGGCAGGGCTACAAGGTCAGGCAAAGTGGGGGTGCATCTTAGGACGCGAGAAGCTGGGGGGTATTAGGTGATCGAAACCTCTTGAAGCTTCGCATTGATGTGTCATGCGGCAGCTCAGCACGGCACAGAATACCTAATACCATCACTCTGGCACGAATAATGTCACCTCAGGTCAGGGTGCGGCAACAGAGCAGCTTGGCTGGTACAATAAAATGCGGCAGGGTTGCCGCGATGTGAACGCGCTGTGCGTGCTGTACTGCTGCCATCCTCATGTGTCCCGCCCCCCTCCACACAAAGTACACCCTGGGCAGCTGCGTGTCCTGCCTATGGCTCTCCAACCTTCATTTTCCTGGCCGCTGCAGTACATGGGTGATGATCAACCTGCATACGCGCAAGCTACAGAAGATGCCGGATGAGGTTCGCGAGAAGTGCTTTTGGTATGCGGAGGAGGCGCCGGCACGCCAGGCCATCGCGCCTGTGTACACCAAGCAGAAGATCCCCGAGGTGGCGTTGCCCGCAGAGGTGGGTGAGGGTGCCACACCGCCGTCATATTGTAGTCACCCAGCATTGTGCCCAGTTGTGCCTGAAGCAGGGGATATGTGTTAGCCGACTACATGGACGGGGGTTTACTAAGCTAGTGGGGTGCCGTGCTATGCATGGGGTCTTCGTGAGCCGAAACCACCCCAATCGGAAAAAAGAGCTGGCCTGCTACCGCCGCGTGGGCAGGTTAGGTCTAAGAGCTTAGAGCTCTGCCGCTCACGTGCATGCCAGGCTGCTCTCCTAGCCCACAGAAACTTTCAGCACCCTCGTGATCAGCAAGGCTTCCCTGCCTTGCAGATAGTGGGCCCTGCCCAGGTGGCCCGCCGCAGCGACGTGGACATGAACGGCCACATCAACAACGTGACCTACCTCTGCTGGGGCCTGGAGACGGTGCCGCCCGAGGTCTACAAGGCCTGCCACCTCTATCAGGTAAGGAGCGCTTCCTCAGTGGCTTCCGCAGCGTGCGAGCTGTGCCTCTGAGGAAAGGGTGACAGTCTCAACCTCCAGGGTTAGCTTTGCTGCCCAGCTGTTCATCTTGACCAAAATGGGAGCCTTGGACTGGACCCCAGCGTAGCAGGGGCAGTAAGTTCTGTCCTTGCTCTAGCTATCCTACGTGCTAATTGGTGGTTGGCCCTCCGGCACGTGGCAGGTCCGCACCGCAAGTGAGAACCTGCCCTTGTTCCCCGTGTGCTTGTAGGTGGAGATTGACTTCAAGGCAGAGTGCCACTGTGGAGACCTCGTGGAGTCGCTTGCCCAGCGGTCGGTGCCCCCAGAGGCCCTGGCTTCCAACGGCGCCGGCCCACAGAGCCTGGCGTTTGTGCACACGCTGCGGCGCTGCGACGGCGACAAGTGCACAGAGCTGGTGCGTATGAGGACTATCTGGCGGGCGGGCGAGGCCCCCTGAGGCGCATGTGGGTGCAGCGCAGCGCTTGGGGGGAGCAGGAGGGCTGAGGCAGAGGAGGCTAGGTGAGCGTCCGCAGAACAGTAGCGGACTTTGGGTTTGCTTGGCGGCGGTTCATAACGTGTGCTTTCCGCAGCCTGTTTCGGTAGCTTAGGCTCTGTTAGGGTCGAGCAGTAGTTTTGGTGGTGCGAGGCCTTGGTTCTGTTACAGACTGCGCTGTATATTAGCCGGCACACTGTGCTGTGGGTCGGTAGGTATGTTACCATGATAGAGGGAAGCCTGAATTGCAGCCACATACTGCCTGCCTCATACCTCTTGTGGACAGCCAGGAGATGCAAGGGGTTTTAGCGAACCTTCGTCAGCTTTGAGGCCCGCAACGCATGTATTATTAGGTCTGCTGAGGCTTGTGACTTGCAACCCTGTGCTGGGTGGAGGTGCATGTGTAGTGCGTGTGCTTAAGGTCCTAGTGATATGTTGGGTGTCCCGTTCGTCAGAGACCTGGTTGTGTTGCAAACCCAAGGAACCCATTGTTGGACTGCGTTCGGAGTGCTATTATGTGATTTGTGTTGCCCGGTGGGCGGGTGCATCTGGCCCCTTTGTTCTCTCTCTTCCCCGTTAACATTGCTTCGCTACCTGCGCTTCCTATCTTGTGAACTGCATGCTTGATATCCTGCCCCTGAACCGTGCCCTGCTGGCCCTTTGTTGGGTCGCCAACAGGTGCTTGATTGATATGTCACAGGATGGTATCAAAGCCCCAAAGGCCTTTGCATCCCCTTGTGTTTCATTCAACTTTGTTCCCTTTGTCGTAGGCTTGCCCTGGTTTGTCAGCCCCGGGCATCTCCTCTCTGTGTTAGGTGCCTGTGAGTTGGGTGCACCCTCGAGGTCGATGGCTTGGTACCTTGTTCCTGGGTCCGGCTCAGCTTCGCCTGGCAAATGCCAACCCTCTCTGATGTGTGGATGCTTGGCTGGGTTGGCTGCAAAAAGTACTGCCTAGGGTGAGCCTTGAATAGATACTGCTTTGCACTGCAAGTACTATGGTTGGCCGCTGCGGCCTGTTTCGGGAAGGGTTGTTGGTATTGGTGCGTTGAGCGTGAGCGTACTACAGTTAGCAGATCATTCCTTGACAACAATGTATGGCTATGACACCGTTGGCAGCCCCAGAGGGGGCTCAGTGCACAGCTGCAACACATGGTGGCAGGGAACCGAGTTGATGAAGCCGCAGCACAGCAAGCATGGTATCGGCCTGCAATGTCAATGCTAGCCTTTCCTTATCGAGCCGTGCTCACGAGAACAGCAGGAGGTGCACACTGCCAGTGACTATAGCTCTACTCTCTGTTTGCACTACCTGCCACCCATGCTAACCCACTCCCATCAGGGACACCAACCAGTCCAGCGCTTGCAGGGCAGGTAATGTCCCTCCTCCGTGTGCCGAGTGACTACAAGTTGACATGGACGCATGCAGCTGCCCGCTTCAGGAGCTTGACCTACCGCCGGCGGTGGTAGCGAGCCTTCTGCCTCTCGCAGATATGGTGACTGACATGCCTTAAGGTTACAAGGTTGCATAAGGGCCCATCAAATAATGCCGCATGACCCAGCGCACCAGTCCTCAAAAGGCTCTCATCAAGCATCTAGCAGAGGCTGTTAAACCCCAGCTAATGTTGCGGGACAGCAGAAGAACAATTTGGCGTGAGAATCGCTCAGCGAAGAATCCCTCAAGCAAAACGCTGGCAGTGCCAGTAGGCCAGCCAGCCAGCCACCACAGTAACCGGTCATCAGGAAATAACCCACAACAGAGAGAAGGTTTGAATGCTTGACAACTGACAGCAGCCGCAGGCTGCTAGGTAAAATGCCCTGGAGGCTCCCCAAGGAAGTTGTCAGGGGGGGTGGAGAGAGCGACATGCGGCTAAAGCAAAGTCTATGTCAGCTGCCTTGGAGGCCCATGCACGAGGACTTATAGGGTCCACTTGGCCAGCAAGGCCACAGCTCGGCACACTCCAGGCAGCCTGAAGCGCTACTGCTGGAAGGCGGGAAGGAGTCAAAGATGCTCACCCTTGCAACCCATGCCTGACCCAGCTACCAACGGGGACCTGGGAGGGTTGTGACACAGGCTGACATAAAGCGCTCATGGAAGCACGAGCTGCAGCGCCTGTCTTCCACACAATACTTGATGGCGCGGGGCCGTGGTGAGGCAGACCCCGTAAGGCAAAACGACTCGCCGCTCAGAACTCCTCCTTGTGGAAGAGGCGGTCCCACAGCGCGCGCAGCAGCGGGAGCGCCATGGAGGCGGCCAGGGCGGGGTAGTCATGGGAACTGAGCCGCAGGACCACCTGCAGGTCACACCCACAAAAGACGCCCGCAAGTCATTGCTGCAGTACTTCTCGATGCAAGCGTCAAGAACAGCATGAAGAATTGCGTCAATAACCCTGCAACCCTTACGCAAGGAGGGTAGCGAGTCAGGCAACAGCCGGCGGGCACCGATGAGGCTGCCGGGCCGCTGGGGGTCTCGCTAACCCCGCCGCACTGCTGGCAGGAAAGCAGGCCGCACGGCGGCCGCACCTGGCCTTGCTGTTGTACTGCCTCACCTGGCCTCTGCCCTTGCTGTTCTACTGCCTCCCTGGCCGCTGCCCTTGTTACTGCACTGCCTCACCTGGCCGCTGCCCTTGTTACTGCACTGCCTCACCTGGCCGCTGCCCTTGTTGTTGTACTGCGCATTAGCCGCGACCGAGGTGTCGCTCTTGCCGCCGCGCCCGCCGGCCTTAGGCAGGCGGAACTCGGTGGAGATGTTGCCGCCATAGGTGGTGTCGCGCTTCTGCTTCATGGCGGTACCGCCCACCAGCACCTGGCAGGGCAAGTAGAGAGCGAGGGTAGGGTCAGACAGGAGGCACCCATCCTTGAGTGGGTCCAGTGATGCTGCTGCGGCCAGAGGCCGCAGCACATGGCAGTATGGCTCGGCCGTACTCTGGAGCAGTGGCGTCATCGGATCGCAAGGAGGAGGGCCCCAAGCCTGCGCACCGCAGCGCCAGCTGGCCAGAGCCCACCAATTTTGTTGCGCCATGTCACAACGGGACAGCACTGCCCAGCCATCCGCCGGCCCTGCTGCATGGCCGCAGCCGCCACCTGAACCACCCCAGTGCCGTACCTCAACTCTGTCCCACCCCCCCTCCCAACCCGCCCCACACACCCCACCCACCCACCGCCCACCACCACCACCACCACCACGCACACGCTACCCCCACAGTCACCACCACCCCACCCACCCCCACACTACCCCCACAGCCACACACCCGCAGCGTCTCGTCAAAGCTTGGCTTGATCTTCAGGTCGGCGGCCAGGCCTGTTGCGTGGTCATAGTTGCCGCCCGCCTTTGTGTACATGCGGCCCAGGCTGGCGCGCAGCTTGGCGTTGGAGGAGACCTTGATGCGCTCGTCCAGCTTGAGGCCGTAGGCGATGGTAGACAGCCCGTTCTGCATGAACACATGCAAGCAAGGGAGAGCTTCACTCTGCCGCTCCCGGGCGGCTACTACACCTGCTAACCCGGCGCATGATGCAGGCCTTGCAAGCTGCACCATCCACAAAACCCTGGAATATGAAACTTAGTATGAAACGCCAACAGTGTGTTGACTGGATGTACCTACAAGTGCGTCAATGCTGCCTTCTCCTTCCCTGTAAGCTTCAAGCTGCCCCCACCTTCCAGGGGTGCAACTCCTGCCCTCAACTGCTCCTGCCCCAAGCACCTTTCGTCTGCGCCGCCAAGCCCCCGCACCCCACAACAAAGTGTGTTGCCTTCTGCTGCTCCTGCCCTGGGAACCCTTCCGTCTGCATCGCAAGCCCCCACACCCCGCAACAAAGTGTGCTGCCTTCGGCTGCTCCAGCCCCAAAAACCCTTCCGCCTGCCTGCGCCACCAAGCCCCCCGCACACCACATGGTGAACAAAGCGGGCTGGGACTCGCCTTGAATGGGTGGGAGTAGTCCTCTCCCAGCTTGGACACGATGGCCCCCACCGTCGCCTTGTTGCGGTTGGAGGTCTTGTAGCGCGAGTCGGCGCGCAGCGTGTACAGCACGTCGCGGCCGATGGTCTGCAGGTTGAGCCCGCTTGTGGTGACCCACTTGGAGGAGTGGTAGGCCGACCCCTCCACCTCGCCTGCAGGTAGGTTGACAGCATGCATCTGTCAGGGTTACTACATGGATGTTTCGGGTGCTGACCCGCGGCGCGCATACCAGTGGGGTACTTCGTAGACAGGATATGTGTGTTTGGACCTGCCTGTGACCCGCCGTCGGGAATTTCTGCTGTGCTGGTAGGGATGCACCACCGGACGAACGAGCGGTGCCAACACACGCCTTCCCCACAACACCTCCCCCGGCAAGCCAGCTGCACCTGTTTCTGCACTTAAGCTCGGTGGGCAAGTCTGGGCGAACGAGGCCATGATGTCTACTTTAACCCTCACAGCCAACCCTCTTGACTACCCCTGCCCAAGCCACCCCCTCACCATGGAAGGTCAGCTGGCTCTTGTCCTTCTGCACCTGGACCCACCCAACGGCCAACCGCCCCTCGTCCACCACTCCAACTCCCATGCCCTCCACCAGTTCCAGCCTTCAAAGCCCGCTCTCACCGTGGAAGGTCAGGTAGCTCCGTGCCCAACCGCCACGACTAACCCATACCTTA